>JAOTRN010000053.1:5818540-5847614 GCA_028566695.1 Bagroides melapterus
ATTGTTCTACCAGGAGTTCCTCCAGCCCTGATTCAAGACATGAAAATTACATGAGGTGCAGTAATAAAAAGACATTATAAATCTACCAGCTGCTTCAACATACACGACTGATTAGAGACGGTTATTTTAGAGAAGTTTACCTTTCATACAAATGTGTCATTGGAGCTGTCATACTTGAGATTTGCATGCATAAATGCAGTGGATTTGAGATATTCAAATACATCATGTTATATTTTTGGTTCTGCTCTGAGCACTCATTTTGATTAGGAATATACAAATTGGGATTGTACTTAGTATATTAATTAGAGTTGTACTGTTTAATATTTTTATTTTATTTTTTTTTCTATGGTAAACATAAGCCTTGTATAATTTTGCACTTACTGAAAGACTGAAAGAAACGTTGCATCAAATAATCTGTTGAATTTTGTTATAATTTGCTGAGCAGATCGGATTGCGAGATGTCGTGTTTTCGTGTTAATTATTATTTGTATATTATTTCGTGTATTATTTCGATCAAACAAATGTCTTCAAAAGTCCCAAAGCAATTATTATTTCTATAAATATAACTTGAAACTGCCACCAAGCAACCTCAACTTACCAGCTTAGCTTTAAACCAGACTGAATATGTTTATTATCACATTTAAATCATTAGGATGACAGTGAGAAGTCATTATAATACCTTAGATTTGTGGTGTAAAATGTAATAGTAATAAAGAATTTGCACTAAGGTTGGATTGGTGTTATTAAGGAGCTTGATTATACACTTATCATTAACACTGAAGATTGAAGTGTTCTGTGCTCCACAATTATTCCAGATTACTTCATGAATGTGAGTTTTATTATAATTGTTTCTGTTAAAATTTCAATTATTGTAATAGAATACATTCAACAGAAGTTTTGTATATGTCCAGTATGACAATTTATGGCACTGTAACTGTAACTTGTCACAGCAAAACTGTTTTAATTCATACGATGTACAAGCTTTGCAATTTTTTATATTTTGTTCTGTTTAATGTATATTTGTTATGATTATGTGTTATATAAATGTTATAAATGATTAGTTATATACAATAGCATGTAATATTGGTGAGGTTTTAAAAGCCATTATTTAATTTTGAGTGCAATCAATCAAATTATAAATGTCTAATAACATTTTATAAATCTCACATTTTGACATGTTTACAGACTTTCTAAGGCCTTGATGCCTACCCTTGCACAAAATCAGCATTTTGTCTGCACTGAAATCATTCAGTAGAAATAAAGGTTTTAAGCAGTTTATTTTCTACATTTAAAAATAAACATATAACACAAATAGCATGTCTTAACCTTTTGAAAATTCAGATTTGGGATTATGGACATTGGAAACACTCCCAAACTGCACACAGTCTTTCACTAGTCCTGGTCACTGTTCAGTATTCAATCCTCACTTAGGGTTACTGTCTGAATAATTGCCGCATGTCCCCTCCCCAACCTTCCCCTTAGGTGTGAATGAGTGTGTATGTGTGCATGGTGTCTTCTTATGTACTGGCTCCGGACCAGGATAAAGCAGTTACGGGTTTGGCAAAAGAATGCAACAAAAATGGGACCTTTCGAAATGTTCAAGTTAATCTCCTTGAGAGGATGTAAGTATAGATAGATTTATTATGTAAAACTTAAGGAGAATATGGGTAACATTAGAACTAAGTAAAGCCACAAGAGGTCAGTAGAGAATGTAGTTACTGTTTTCTGAACTTGTGGCATCAGAGCTATTTTTGTCGCTTGTTCTGCTGATCAGCATTTTAGCATTATATTAGGTTCAATGGGGAGCGATTTGGTTTTCAGCTCTCTCTCTCTCTCTCTCTCTCTCTCTCTCTCTCTCTCTCTCTCTCTCTCTTGCTCAAAGACTATGTTAGTCTGCTTACATTGCTTCATTGCAGTTGTACCAAAATACTGCTGTCATGTGCAAATTGTGCATTTTATACATGTTGCCACAGCAGCCTAATTCCCTGGACAGCATGTTCTGTACCATTCAGTACTGAAAGTAAAATATGGGTATACACAATTAGCCAATCTTACCGTTACCGTTAAGCACTCTTCATGCAACTGTTCAAGCTTTTAGGAAGAGCTTCATCAACTGGATCAGGCATCTCAGCTTTGACTTGATATTTATAATTATAGCTGAGTAATTGAGTCAGTAGATATATATAGATATATATATATATCGTGGTATCATATTAAAAGAAATTTAATGCACACTAACTTAATGCAATTCCAATAGTACACTGGAATACTGGATGCAGAGGAAATCTATACAGAGTTGGACAGAGGACCCTAGAGACAACATTGACACAGATTCCTAGCATTTTAGGTGCCGGTTTCTCAATACAAATTCCATATCCTGATGCTTATCTTCTGAGCTTGGGTTACTATGTAGTGTCACATATTGTTCTTGTGCCCTCATAGAGTTTCTCCATGTTCTCCAGTTTCATCCCAAAAACATGCCAGCTGGTGTATTAGCTACTACGTTAATTGACCTGAAGGGTGTATGCATGTGTCAATGGTGCCCTTTCAGAGTGTCAATAAGCTCTAGATGCACCATGACCCTGACAAGGACAAAGCAGTTCCTGAAGAATGAATAAATAATATATAAATAAATATTGCCCATCCCTAGAACAGGACTGCTGTAAGTAACAGATCAAGGGCTTAAGTGTTATTGCTCACTATCTGAGTAGTACATTAGAGGCAGGTATGTTGGAGATAAAGCTTAGGGGATGGTGGAGCTTAAGCAGCAGGGTTGGGCAGGATGCCCTACAGGAACTTTCTGACACACTACCTGCAGAACTTGTCCCACCTGCAGACGTTTTTAGCTAATACCGGAGATTGCATTGCGCATGCTCCAGCCGCCACAGGCCGGGTAGGGCGAGAGTGTGTTTGCGGCGTGGTGTGTCTAGTTGTCTAGAGTAGCTGAGTTACACAGGAAACCTCATTCGTTCCTTCTATCCTGGTAGAAGTCTAAAATAATACACGCAGCTGCGCCGAATCAGCACCGCTAGCTCTGCCGACACCGGGGTTTAAAATGCAGATATAACGGAGAAGAGAGTCAGCCACCTGCCTGCGAGTATACACACACACACACACACACACAGAGAAAGAGAGAGGAAGAGAGAAGCAGAAACCTGCCTGACCGATGCGGACTGCAGTGGCGTTTCCCGGCTTTACGCATTCCAGCATTCCGCACACGCATTCATGACAAGGACGCGAGCTTCATAAACACCTTATAACTCCATCCGCCGGTAAGAAACTCTATTTCATGCCCATAAGGTGCTGACCTACGCTGTGTGTTCTTATCATGTGCGTCTCAAAAGCTGCTTGTATTTGAAAGACATGCTTTTTGTTAATGAAAATCACATCATGTTCTGATTTACATCAATGCTCCGGGTTTACTTCTAGTCGAGTTTGTGCATGCAGATGATGCGTTCATGTGCTCGTTTTCTGTTTGTAAAGGTCATCATATGAAGCAGCTGACTATGCATGCTTAAAGGGTCCTTGTCATCATCACTCCAATTATGAGGGTAAAAAACTGCTTGACAAGTTTATGGAGTGGATTTATCTGTCACACCAGTTGAATGAGACATGGAGGTCATGTCTGCTGCATTCCCTCAGTGGCATCCCTTATCTGTAAATAAGCACCCTTGACATAGAATTTGGCATCTTTACTTGAGCCACCTGTAAGTTGATGATGATATCTTCAGTAACCCATTAAATGCTAAAGGTTTGTCTGTTTGTTGACCTGTTGGGTAACTAATGGTAACTAAAAAAAAACTCGACTCCTTCATTTTTACATAGAAATGGGAGAGCAGACCGGTGTTTTCAAGACGAAACAGTACAGTGTAATGTTGACTCCATTCCTCAAGGCATACTTTAGCCTAGAAAGTGACACTGCAAAGTGACTTTGCTAAACTAGGTGCACATTTTAACTATGACCTTTGCATCGTTCGAACATAAATTTGCACGCAGTAATGATGACAAACTTGTATGATTTTCATTCTTTGAATTGCTGCTATAAAAACTTTAAGTGACTCAAAACATTGCTGAAAAAGAGGTTACATTTTGTCTAGAGTAACTTTTCTAGTCATTTTGGATTGTCATTACCATTGAACACATTTGGAAGTCTCCACCAGAACCATGGAAATCCATAGAAACTGCTGCAGAGGGCTAGGCTATAACAATGTCATAATATCGGGTTTGATTTTCTGAGAATATTGCGTGTATCACTGGTACACTGACTAGTTTTAATTGATGCACAAGGTAACAATTAGAATATGCAGTAGAAGAATGGGATCCAATTGGGCTATTGCCAGTGGGGCTAAATGTGATAAAGGGCCTTTAGCTGGAAGGTTTCAACAAATATTCCATTATGCTGTCAGAATGTAGTTCACTTATATACAATCTAATATAAGATTTACGGGGGTTTAAAAACCAGTGCAGATTTCTTTCTGCAGACCCTGAATCCTAGTTGTGCTTCTGCTCAGAGATCCTCAGAGACGCACTGACATCCTTTTAGCTAGTAGCAAGTGTGCTGTCTGTGAACTACTGTTATCAATTTATTTGAAATTTTACATGCAAGTTAGATATTATTTGATAGATAGTATATAGATAGTATTGTGTTTGTGTAATGTGTACTCATGTATGAGTGTCTGTGAACACCACACATAAAATGAATCAGTGGAGCTCCCATCTCATGGAAATCAGTTCATATACCAATCCAATATTTTTGGATTATGAGGTTCCAACAACAGGTAGCTGACTGGACAACTGTTTTTAGTTAGTTTGTGTATGGCTGTGGTTCTGTTTTAACTATGGCTTAAAGTACTTAAATTAATGAATGCATTTTTTTTTTATTCCTTTCCCTTAAATCTTTTAATTATATGAACTGCAAGTTACAGCTTATGTTAATTTCCCACTTTTTTAATTGCTCTTTTTTTTTTACTTTGTCAAAGAGTCTTTAATCATTTTTCTGGTAATTTGCCCGTCTCTACTAGCAACTGTGTTAAAAGCTATTGTCTAACAAGAAAGTGGAAGACATGCATGTTCTCTTTTGTACCATAGTGAACCTTGTTTCTGTGATGAGTCTGCTTGTTTATTTTCTTACGGTCTCTGTTTCCTGGATGTTATTCCCTAAGCAGGTGATAAATTGCTTTGGCTGGTGGCATGGACAGACTACAAGGTACAATGCCATTGGAAACGTACAGTGCAGGATGATATTTGTTTCAGAATGAACAGAAGCAGACAGAGACTGAAAGGAAGCGAGGAAGAAGTTGATAGAAGGTGAATGACAGAAAAACATGGGGTTAGTTGAGGGGCAAAAGTGTCTATGGTTCATACCTGCAGGATAGGGAGAGTCTTTTGTCTCTATTACTTAAATGGCCTTGAGGATTTTAGTCAGTCAGCTTCTTGCTGATGGGCACTGAGGTTACAGATTATTAGCTTTAGCAAACATTTATCCTCTCTCTCTCTCTCTCTCTCTCTCTCTCTCTCTCTCTCTCTCGCTCACTCGCTCGACTCTCTCTGTTCTACTGCTTGCCTTTGCACTTTCTGCCCTATTAAATGGCTCCTATACTGCTGTTCCTACTGCAGTGATCAGCAGGAGCGGTTGTCTGTCTGCCTCATCTGTCTAAGTGAAAATCAAACATCAATGTCTAATTAGAACTGATAGAAGCATTAACCCATCCAAACCTGTTGGCCTAGATGGTTTATTCATTCCGATGCTGTTTGAGGCTGATGTATCTGCTGCTTCCTTTGGCAGTAAGCCGTGACCGAAGGCTTTCTGACTGCCCTCCAGCAGTGTGTTGTGGTTATTGCTTTGTAGCACAGCACTTCGGACAACAATCGCAGTGAAATTAGATTCTGCAGTGTTGTGTCGTTCAACATGACGGTCATTTAGCTGTGCTAAGCAGCTCACAGAGTATTCTAAAAATTATTTTTTAATTGAACTTCAGAGAAGCTGAAAAAAGAGGTAGTGAGGCAACGACTGTTTACAGTTGTTATAATGTATGTGATAACAGGAAATAGCTTGTTCTGTGGACATTCCAAAACATGAAACAGAATTATCAGTAAATAAAATGTTGGCAAATAGTATAAGGTAAGGAATAAATCAAGTCAGGGCATGCTGTAATGGGAAAATAAATTAAAGTAACATCAGGCACAATCACAACACCCCACTGTTGAGTATTTTTCCATAACACCCTTTGTATTCTGTTATTCATATTTTTTTTTATTCTTGGCTTGAAAGAAAGATTTGGTCCTAAATGAAAACAAAATTGTAGATGTTCAGCCAAATAATAGAACAATTTTTGGTGTTCGTAATGAAAGTTAAGGATGCATCCATCACATTTTCTATTTTTGCTATATTGCCAATATCAGATGTGACAGTTTAACAACATGATATAAAATACTTCTATGAATAAAAAGGTCAGTTTGATTAAATGTATAACCTTTCAGTCTATTGTATTACCTTGAATCTCTGTGACGGAATTACTCAGAATTATTAAGGTAAACAATTAGAACTATAACTAGGATCTACAGTGTCTTTATCTTAATTATTGGACCAGTAGACAAAAAAAGTTTAGATGATGCTCATAGATCTGATGTTGAAACGTACAACTTACAGAATTTAGCAGTATTGTATAGTGGAAATAAAGTGGATAAACAGAGGTACATACAAAAGACTATCTGAAAAGGATAAATGTTCAGACTCATACCTTGAAAGCTATATTGTGGTTTGATTGCAGTTTGGGGTCAAAATGGCAGTAAAACTTTACATTAAGTTACTGTACTAGCATACCTAAACTGAAGATGAGCTCTTCTTATAAAGGTACCAAACTGTATTTATCTCATCAACTGTACATTTTTGACTCATTTATATGTTTCCTTTACCTAGAAACATGAGATGAGATACAGATACAACTCAGTACAATATCATATTTTATTTTATTTTTTAGAGCATATTCCACAAGATAAAAAAAAATCAAATAACATTGAGCACACAGAGAAATGTATATGCTTGTTTAGTTCCTGTTACTCTGAGCTGCATGAGTCTGTAGGCCTTGTGGCATTTCCAAGAATTGAATTTCTCTCATAAGTAGCATGTCTTTTTGAATTTATATAGCATTTTATTTTCATTTGCACTTTCTTACATTTTTAGTTCAAAATGTCAAAGTCCTTTATAAACTGGGTCTGTTTTGTATTTCTGTGTTGTACTGCTATATAATTCAGCTGTGTAGTCTATTTTTTATGTTGCTTGTTCACAAATTTGCACTTACGACCTTCTTTACATTTAATCCTTTTCACACACTGTGAAAAACAGAGCCGACTGCTTTGCAAATTGTTCAAAACACCTCCTTGTCATCTTGTCATCGATGGGAATGAGAGGCAAGTCACTACATGTATACTTAAGACTGATGCAGGAACCAGTTCCCTTTGACCCCTCTATGTCATTGGTGGTTTGTTTCTACACAATTCAGTGCTTTCTTTCTGTTTAATTAGTCAGAACTTATTGGAAGTTAAGAAAAGCTAGATGTTTTCAAATTCACAAATTAAACTCATAATCTAGTGATTGGTTTGTTGGTGGTCCCCATTATTGCTGTTTTATTTTGATTACATTTACAGAGCCTGGGGCACCACACATATTTTATTGACTGTTGCTGGATTGTGAGGAAATTACATGAAATTATTCTGACAATGACACCTTCCCTTAGCTGAGGAATTAAGACATATGTCGAACACAGAAAATCCTACACATTAGAAATTAGAGCATGGTGAATCATAGTCAAATGCAAGGATAACATTTTCCTGAATTCTGTACAACTGTACATATGATTCCACTCATTATTGTAATTGTTCTTGCTTGCGTTTTCCAAAAGCATTGAACTTAGACATGACAATTAAGTAATAACGTGATTGTGTGTTATTTCGGGAAAATTTACGTGGTGTTGCATAGAATGTGGTGTTATGTGTATATAACTTTAAGGAGTGTTTGTTTTCTTGTTTAGATATCATAGGGATCTGCCAACTATGACACATTTTGATTTATTAAAGATTAGGGCATTTAATGATGTAGAACACTGGAGCAACAGGTTCCTGATATCATTTACAGCTACAGAAAGGTAACAGAGAAGTGTGAAGGCCCAACATGGTTACCAATCACAGTACCATTTTTTTTTGCTTTAGTGCCTCCAATGCGGCTGTAGTTAAAACTGATTAGTATAATACTGATGTTGGATATTGTAGTTGATTAGAGTTAACTAGCTTTCCATCCTACACAGCTTTTTATATTGTGTATTTATAGCATTATATTATTTGTGTGCAAAGAGCTTAGAATTTAAACAAACCACACACCTAATTATAGACCTTTTTAGAATCGAACAGTTCTCAGACTTAATTAAAAGTATTTTACTCTAAATTAGTGTATAAAGAACTAAGTATTGCATCTCTTAGCATAAGAGCAATTGAAACATTAAGCTGTAAAGTTTTATTCTACTCTTGTCTTAGGTTGCTTTGCTGTTAATGGAAAAAATGACAGGAATGGTGATCCCTGTATCAAATTCCATATACTGCACTTTTTCACCGAACCACTAAACCACTGAAGTGACTTCAGCAGAGCGGCTGCAGCGTGCATAAATTCTTGTTTAACATGTAGCTTGTGTAAATGGATGTGTCATTGTAAAACTGTAGTCTACAAGTTAGGGCCTGTTCTCACACAGGTGCTTGTGTCAGTTGGCCTGTTAACTGCACACACTTAAACGTTAGCTGTCAAAGCAGTATGCTTGCTTGTTTGGAGGATTCTCACCTTAAATACTGCAAATCTGTGCTGTTTTGGTCTGTGGGTCAGACAGAGAGCTAGCAGGAGGTGTGTGTGGTGCATGCCAGCTTTAGTCCATGACTGTTGCATTCAAAGAATCGTTTTGCCACGTAAGGCCTGTCTCTATGACAACACTTCTTAGCTCCCTGTCACCAGCCTCCAAGGAAATGAAGTCTCATAATATACAGTGCCTTACAGATACAACGTCCAACTCTTGCCTGCTAATCACGTGGCCCTGTTAAACTAATGCATGAATCTCCTGATGAGACTACAGCCATTTGGGATATAAAAAAATAAATAAATAAAATCGCTAGCTTTATATGACAGATGGGTGATATGATGATATCATTATTATGCAGTCTGCCACAGCAATTACATAAATTCCATATACATAATTGCAGGTATTTGAATTGAGCACATAATTATTAAGCTATTACAAAAATACAAGTTTACGTATAAATATTTGAATAAATGTTCATTTACAGTGAATTTTTGGATGTATCAAAATCCCTTTTTTAGCTTGGATCTGTTTATACTATTTTGTTTAAATAGTATTGTCATAGATAATCGTAGTAATAGTTAAATTATTTAGCACAATCATATACTGTGACTGATAACCACCAAACAAAATTTTATAATAATTGACAGGCCCCTCAGTGCCCTTGTGAGAAGTCGTTTTTACTACTTACAGTAAAACATAGCTAATGGGATGTCATTGTGTTGGATATATTCTACTGTATATCAAGATAATGCCTTTATACATTACTAGGATTATTTTATTTTAAATTTTTTTGGATCAGGTTATCACATTATGATCAAAGCTCAAAACTGTGATGATTATGCAAACCAGTAATCAATTTTATGAGCAATAAATGAGTAATATAGTTCAGCACTGATAACTGAACTGCTGTAGTATCTACTCTACTCTTCATGCAGGTTATCACATGATGGATGTGTGTGTGATTGATCTTTTCTCCTTCTCAGTGTCCTATTTGTTCATTGCTCTGCTTTTTTGTGCGTGTGATTGAGAGAGACTTCAGAGCCTAACTTAATGGAATATCTGGAAAGCAGAGTTCCTAATTTTTCTGCTGAAATTTAGCCTCTGTACTCAGGCACTCCTTGCAAATGCCAAATCAGCAAACTAATATTAGCCATTTCTTCTGGCTCCATTTGTTGGCCATAGTGCTAATTTTAGAAACAAATGTGATGCTAACTTCATTAGACACGCCCCAGTAAACACAGACAGCTGGAAGATGCTGATACTGTATGTAATGTTGCAGAAACATCAACTGGGTATATAACACTTCCCTCTGTGACCTTTAATTTAGAAGCGTGTGTGTGCCAGTCAGTGTATTACAATATATTCTTTGTTACTGTGAACTTAAAAAAAAAGCAAAGTTGTTGTGCTTTGCAATAATAAATTCTGAGTGGTGTTCTTATCTAGATACATATCAGCTGTCAAAGATTTAAACCTCTGTTTAGTGTACAAACAGACATGTAACCAAGTGTCAGTTTTTGATTCATTCAGAATTTATTTATTTATTTTTTTTTTTTTTTTTAGAATTCTGTGCCTTAAATACCACCTTATCAGAACACTTGAATATATGTTGTTTGGATGGAACAAAGGTATAAGCCAAAAAACAAAAGTCTGTCATTTGGTTTTGCCAAAATAAGTAAAGATGTAAGAATAAATAGATTACATGTCACCCACAATCACCAGGTCTGCGGTGCTGTGAAGGCAACAAAGTGCTGAGCGATAAATGAAGCACCAATATTCTACAATGCAGCTCAGACAATGTTACTAGCATGAGTGTACCAGAATGTGGATGAAAAACTGGTTACATAAATTCCACCTGTTAAAGGACTACACAGATTAGATTAGTAAGTCTCTGGTGTGGAATGGTTGTGTTTTTTTTTTTTAATGAACTTGAAATTGGTGCAGTAGATGTTGAGATTGGTGGAAACGTTTTGTAGTTTCAGTCACACAGTATACTAAAAACACACTATTGACATGGATGCAGATATGAACTCCATAATTACTGCATGAAACCTGTTGGAAAATATAACTGGCAGGTAAAAATAGAAAAAAACCTTTAGCTGAATAAAAAATAATTACAACAAAACTATGCACATTTTGAGTTGAAGCAAACTATAAACTTGAGTAATGTAGATGAGGTTAAGGACTTAATAGCTTAATAGCTTAACAGTTCATGCTGACAGTTCAGACAGTTTTACCTCTGGGTTTTTTCCCCAGTGTTTTTGGAAGCATATTTAAAACGCCCTAATTATTTACACCACATCGCATTTTCTGTTTCAAATCAAAATACACATATGGCATTTAAAGCACTAAACAGGTAAAGCCATTGTCTTTTCGTGTACTACTTGTTGTTTTTGCAGGCATAATGTACTTCATGTCTGTGTAACTAAAATATTATCTTTCTTGTTCATTCTTTATTTCAGAATATGGATGGATTCAGTATCTGTAGAATATGGATTTGATTAATACAGCACACTCAGAATTAGATGCTAATGGATTAAAAGAAGGGGAAAGAAAAAAAGAAGATGCTGTGTTTTTTAAACACCATGCCTTGAAGTAAATGTAATCTGCCTCACTGCCTGATGGCACCCAAAGGGATCAAGATTGTCCAGTTGAGACTTTCAAGAGATAGTCACAGGAGGCAGTATCCGATCTCAGCTCTGTGACCTGAGCCATGCAGAAGTGCTTCACATCCACTCCTCCACCCAAAGCCTTCCATTCACAGCCTACACATAAGCCTTCCCCACGATCCACACCTACCCACATTCTCCCTCCTGAGCAACTGAACCAGTGCGTGAGCACTGCTCTGAGTCATAGCATGGCTAGTAAAAATGTGAAACAGCACCGTTCATCCTATTCCTCAGCTGTGGTGCCAGTCTCTGGCCCAGGGACACCTTCTCATGGCTCCCAGCAATCTCACGGTTCCACTCAGCCATTAGAGCTTGGTCAAACATCTGTAGTTAGCTTCAGCTACATTGAGAAGGCAAATGTCCAGCAACTGGAGAGTCCACACAATTTCTTGAGGATGCAGAGAAAGGCCGCTCAGCCACATAAGAATGAACTGGCTTTCTCTGTCCCCTCAGGCCCCTGCAGCAATAATAGTCCTTTTCACCAGCAAGCGGGCTCACCCGCTCTCAACCAAGTCACTGTGGGCTGTGGAATCACAGGGGGTCAAGCAGCCACCCAAAGGGCCCTAGAGGACTTTGGGTCTAAATTTGCACATGGATCAGACTGGAATCCAGGGCAGAAACACAACCAGCAAGTGCAATGTCAGTCTTGGGCAGGATCTCCTGGTCATGACACTTATTCACACAACTATGATACAGAAAGGCCAAGTGGCCCATCAAGTATCCCAGCCTCACATTGTTTGTCATCCCACACAGGAAACTCCAACCTACACTTAGAGCAAAACTCCACTCCTAGGGTCCATCAAGACCCTAACCTACACCAGCTAACCCATGAAGGCACATCCAGTGAGGTGGATGGCAGTCCTTTCTCAGGTCAGAAGGGCAATTTGTTGATCACTAATGCACATTCTGAAGGTTTAAACCAGCTCAGTGGCAGCAATACATCCTCAGCACTGAACAGTCCAGAGGTAGCACGTAGGCTTGCAGTGGAAGCCACCAAAATCTCTGTTATTTTTGATGATCTCCGAAAGTCACCCGCTCACAATGCTTTTGGAGTCCAGAGTGAGCTAGGCAGTCCCAAACAATCTCAAAACTTCCCCTCACAACATCAGAGCCCACCTATTAAAATGAACATTCCTTTACACGGGATGCATTCTGATCTTTCTGTAACAAATGAGTCTACCATGTGCTCACAAGCAGCAGAGTCTTTAGCCATTCATAGCCCTGAAAGGGTTGAGCAAACCAATTACTTCTGCAGCCCAATTCCCTTAGGACAGACCCCTGACTCCCCAGCTCTTCCTTCTCATGCAATGTGTCCATGGTTGTCAAAAGGAGACAAGGACTCACCATTAAGGGACCCTCGTGCTATTTGGGGTGACTTGTCAAGCACAGACAGTCCCACACTGCACAGAAGGAGACTTCCACAGTACACGGGAGAAGTCTGGAACCATCCAGATACCTGGGATCTGTACTCACATGGGCACAGTAAGACCACAGATGAACCTGTGTCTGACAGTGCAGAGATCTCCAGGAGGCTTCTTATTGGGCAACATATCGAAGAATCACCAGTCAGCTGGACCTTCATGCAGAGGTGGCGGGAGCACAGTGGGAACGAATTGGAGATGCTGAACCCAGTTCAGAAATCAGAAGAGAGCAAGACAGGAGCAGTGGAGGACCAAGGAGTAGCAGTGGACACAGACCGCCCGACAGGACAGGAGACAATCACTTTGACACAAGAACAGAAGCAGGCTGAGTGGAAACGCAGGCAAGCTTTGCTACTTGGGCCTGTTGTACTGGATGAAGAGAATGACGAGAGGCCAGATGTGGAGCAGAATGGTGTTCCAACTTCTTCTCCAAGCTCCAGTGGGGTCACAGGTAGTTTGGGAGACCATGAATGTTTCTCACCTGAATCCAGCAGTAACAGTAACCAGATAGAACATGCCAGCTCAGGTATACAGGTGAGACAATTATGTGATATTTATACTGTGTACTTATCAGCTAAGTTTAAACCATTGGGGGTGGGGGTTTTCTTTGAGAGTTCTTTAGATGGAAATTGGTTCTAAATTTCTAAAGGTCACAAGGGAAAGCCTCTCCTGTCGGGTTCTTCATAGAAACTAAGAGAATTCAAAAAACTTGTAGAATTTCTTCAATGATTTAGACAGTTCGTTTGAATTTTCATAACATTTACATACATTTAACATTCCAGCTCAGAGAGTCCCGGGACCTGATACCTTTTACACTTATGCGTATTTTCTGTTTAGAATGCAATTCTAATTACAAATAAAATATTTTTTAATATTTAGTATTTAAAATGAACTGTCCAACTTTAGTTCTAGGTTTATTTGTTTTACTTTTTATTTTATGCTTATTTAACCTGCAGTTTACTTTAGAATTCTAGGACACGTGTTTTTACACACATTGAGATGTTTTTACAATTTAAAATTATTGTTGGTTGTAACAAGCAATGTTATTTTAAGCTATTACTGCTGTTATTGATATGTAATAATTTGAAACGTCTGATTATGACTCTGCTGATGACCTTTGTGTTTAAACAAATGTGTGTGAAGAACGGAGCTGATGTAAACATGACTTATGTATGTCACAGTCTGATAGTGGCTCAGCTGTACTAGGGCCATCGCTGCACTCCCAGAAGATTGCTCGAGCCAAGTGGGAATTCCTGTTCGGCACCACAACAGATACCGTCTCCAGTGAACAAGAGCGGAGTGAGTTAGCTGTCCATCTCTTTTTTTTTTCTTCCTCCTATTGGTCAATTCATTCATCTTCATTGAAGTCACTACAGATGAGAACGAAGTAAACAGTTACGAGATTTACTACCAAGATGGCGAGAGAAAGTGGTCAGTATTCTGGGGCTAAAGTAATTCCAGTGTAAAGGTAAATACTGTACTATATACATAATTTAAAGAATTTCCAGGTCTTTGCCATTATAGAGCCTGAGTGATCTGTCTTGTGTTGACTGTGATGTCATCACTAGCATGTCCAGTAGAATAGATCACGTGTTTTGAGTCAGCTGAGTCAGTTTAAATAATGAATCACTCATGAATCACTCATTAGGGTGGTACTGTATAATTCTCCAGATATATTCACACTGTTCTTGTACCTGTTTGTCCCAGACCTGTGCACTGCACCTTCTAGCTGTCACTCCACCCCAACTCCACCCAATTACCTACCGCTGGAGGAAGTTTCTATCCGAGCCAATCATGACGTTCAGCGCGTCGAGGTGGAGCTTGTGACCCCTCCTCCTGCTGCTCCAGGCACCTCCCCAAAACTGGGCATAATTCGTCGGACCCTGAAGTACTCAGAGACAGATCTAGACGCAGTTCCGTTGCGGTGTTACTGGGAGACTGACATTGACGAGGTGCTGCTGGCGGACAAGGACGACTCTGACTCAGCTTTTGGGAGCAACCGTAGCGTGATGGGCACCTCTGGTACAGGAAGCAGCCCAGTGGGAGAAACTGCATACAAGAGAACAGATGGAGAGGAGGAGGATGAGGAGGAAGATGTGGCCAGCTGGGCGAGTGTTCGCACACAGTGTGATATGAGGAGGCAGCAGGCCAGTCAAGAACAGGATGAGGAGGAGATACTTAGCATGCTATTCAAGAGGTGTCATTAAAATTTACTCAATTAAAAAAGCATGCATGAACATACCTGACAATATACAAAACCTGACATAAAGTACCATAGTCACAATAATTTGATATAATTATTTCCCTTGTCATTTTCCTATCTTTTGTTTCTAGGCCCTATTTAAATAACAATCGCCCAGCCCTGAAATCACCTGTTCTAGTACGAGGTCCACCCCAAACTTCAGGTGACAACATGGACACATTTAGTCACCATTTTGAAAGCATCCTGGAGTCACAGCGGGCTAAAGGCACCTCCTACAATAGTCTGGACAGCCTGGAGCTCCTGACCTCCAGCTCTCAGACCATGCTGACGTTTGACCTCCCAACCCTGACCCCACAGGTGAAGGCTCAGATGTATCACAGTGCACGGCAGATCGTAGAGCTGAGCTTTGCACCACTTGCACATGCTGAGATGCCCAGTGTGTCTGAGTCGGCTCTGACGGTTACGGGGGACACAGATGCCACAAGGGCACCGTCCAGCGAACGGCTCAGCAGCGGCTCAGATGACAGGTCAGGTGGACACAGTTGGACCAGTGACAATATGTTTATACTGCCCAGGTGAGAAACAGAAATGCACGCACACACTCACACACACACACTAATGTAAAATTCTATACATAAATTCTTCACAGGCTTGCATAAATACCTTATGAGTCACAAGTGCAGACCTGCACTACTGGAACCTCTGGTACTAAACTAGTGTCCAGAAAATAATTGTTGTTTATCACTACCAAAAATTGTCTTCCTTAAGCCATAGCTGTAATGCTGCTTCTGATTTCAAGTTGACTTTTTCTTGTTTTATGTCTGTGATGGTTATAATGAGGTTATTTTCCTCTTAGGACATTGGTAGTTGATTCTGTAATTTAAGTTTTCTGAGGTAACTTTTACAGCACAGTGGTACAGGTCAAGTTCTAGCCAATTGGTGCAAACATGCACCAGCTGAAAATGAAAATGAGGCCAGGTCACTGCCTTCCTTTTTAGGCTGTGTTCGTACTTTGTGTGTGTGTATGTGTATGCGTACGCGTGTGTTCCACAGTGCGTATGAATGTGAGATGAAGGTTAATGCGCATTGCTAATGCTCTGAATGAAAAGCTAGCCTACAGGTCTTATGTCTTTGATAGACCACATTTTATATGCAGTTGCTTTAAAATGATATTTAGAAACTCTGGAGAAATTGGAGACTGTGATATTTACAGTAATTGCTGATCAAATTTAAATATGCCTTAAAAACTGCAAAATGAATTTAGTGTCCTAGATTCATTTGCTAGTCTGCTACAAAGCAGCTCAGTTCCGTTTAGAGCATTTTGGGAATTGGTGCTTTGTCCAGGAATGTAATGACAGGTGTTTTTATATTTATTTATTTATTTATTTATTTATTTTTAATAGGCTGTGATATGAGGTAGAACACACACAGAACAGTCACATGGTGTTACATACTTAGAGCAACCACAAGGTGGCAGCAAAACGCATTTAATGCATTTTTTTGAACTAGATGCAGTATTTGGAGCAAGTGTGTGAGTTAGAGGAGAGAGGAGGGGGAGAGAGAGTTAGGTAGTCACGTCAAGAACGTACCAGTAAGAAGACTCTCTGCCTACTATAGTTAGCCTGATATGTTATGACACACAGGTAAATATAGTTCCTATACTGAATGATTGTAATGATTTACATCTTGGTGTAGTAACAGAAAAAATGGCAGATTTTCATAGCCATGAATAGACATGCCTTTATATATTTTATTAGATTTTATAGATTTAGAGAGCAATACATCATGTGAGGTGTCAGGTTAACATTACTGTCAGTATAATATTCTGAATACTCTGTCTTTAATGAATTAATAAATAAAGTTAAAAAAAAAAAAGAAGCCAATTATTTTGCTTCTGATGTTCTATTACAAGGTTTGTTGAACTGGTTGCTTATTTTCTCTTCAGGAGAGTTATCAGGAGCCTGTTAGTATTTAGTAAAGCCCGTTTTCGAGAGAATAACTGCACTGAGGCTTTACTGTCACATTTAACAAGATTTGAGAAACTTGGAGCAGGGCTTCATAGTCCATGCATGGTTTATGAATGGTGTCATGAGAGAAACAGTCCACTCTTTTATTTAGTTTACTTATTTTGCAAATTAATGTTATGAATATCTGACTATAAAGATCGAATTTGGGTGTTACTATTTTGAAATGCTTTTAGGAACTGTTCATTCATTATAGCCACATTAAAATTAAGAGTGCATATGCTGTTTAGTGATGTTTGCTAACCTGATATGCTGCACTAGCACAGAGCTGCACTAGCACAGAAGTTTATAATCAACAGAAATGTATCTGTCCATCTGCTTCTGCAGATTTTGACAATGTCAAGGGATTCCAACTGCCTGGAACAAGATAAATCAAGAAAGTTGCCATAAACATATGTGTATTGAATATGGATTTACAAAAATATTATAAATCTTGATTAAAAACATGAAAAAAGTCATGTGGCCATAGCATGCAAAGCATTTTAGGCAACTCTGTTTTTTTTAGTTTCCTAATATAGATTTCAGTCTTAAATTCATCTTACAGTTTTAACATAATGCACACTATAAATAATAAAAAAAGAAAGTATTTGCTATATATGAACTGTGCAAATTATAAGACCATACATTTGTTGTTATGAATACTTTCAAAGTTCTATATAGTGTAGGATTTAGTATTAAACAAACAGTATTTGTATTGAGATGTTAATTCTCTTTAAAGATAAGTTACAATTCAGCATAGTACCAGTCACCTACATCATCATGCTACCACAGTCTGAAACAGTAGCACTAATGACCTAATACAGGTCAAGCCCATTTTCATTTAAGTTTTTACAGTGGGAATTTCTGTCCTCACTTCTATTTGTCTCATCACCCTCCTGTCAGTTTGTCATAAGACCTGATTATATGTAAGAGGTTATACACTCATACAGTGTGCTATTATTTTCTGCTACCAGCATCACATCCTGTAGTATTATGTGTGTTTAACTGCATTTACCCAACAAACTTAGAAATTAAATCCAATTTTGTGTAGCTCCTGGCAGAGAGAGAGAGAGAGAGAGAGTTTAAGGGCACTCTTTCTACTGCTGTGTTCATGCCTGATTTTGGAGGTCATATGAGAGAACTGCAAAAGTTTACCAAGAGGGAGGGGAGGGGAGAGAGCCAGAGCTGCCAAATTCCAGAGCAAACAGTCAGTAACGGAAGAGTGATGGAAACATGGCGAAGCATGCAGAGCAAGCCGATAGATTAAAAATACTAATTTTTACTTTTGGAAAACAAAAGCCAAAAAAAATGGTACACAAAAACTAGTAGTGCTTGAGCAGTAAAGGAGAGATGTGAGGCCTGTGTTCACCAAGTGAAATGCTCTACAGATGCTTCTTAGCATTTCAGAGGCAGTTCCCAGAAAACAGACCGCTGCAATGAGTGCGAGTCGGGGTAAAAGAGTTGCAAGGTCTCAAGATGGACAAGTGGTTCGAGCTGTATCTGTTAGACAAAACAGCAGAAAAAGCCAGAGGAAAAATGCCCATGCAGTTTTCTGCTGGCATGGTGGTGTTTCAGAGGATCAGTACATCCCTACACGGCGGCATTCAAGCTCCAGGTAAGATCTTGAGTGTAGGTAGTTAAACAAAGACATTCATTCAGCATTGTTTGCCTTGGAATGGCATTTTGTAGAGAACAGAAAGAAATGAACATGACCGTTAGTAAAGGCCTGAATTCAAATTAAGATCAAAATTTTGGGCCATGATTTTAGTCATTTTCTATTGTAGCAATCACCTTTTTTCAATAATATCTTTTACTGTAACTTGCATTATGTTTATCAGACATTGCCAACATAAGATCCTTCCCCTTCATTAATTTTCTTTTTTTTTCTTTTTTTTTTCTTTTTTTTGTATTTTGTAATAAATATCAGGATTTTTCTTTACCTTTTCTTCCAACACCTTGTTTAGAGTTGAGGTTTGCTTTCTGTTTCTGACTGACTGTTTCTTTTTTTGGGGTAAGTAAAGATCTTGAGCTGCTGTTTGTTTTGCTCTGTGGATTTAAGGTGTGAGTCACTGATAAAAGCAGCTACATTTAAAAAGCGCAGCTTTTGAAGCTCTGGAGTAAGTTTCCCAAGAGCACTGGAACTCATGTCCGAGGTTTAAAAAATGTTCAGAATCTTACAGTACTTTAGAGAAGTCAATGCTGGTCTTTATTCAAATGTGTATCAGGTTGTTTGATGCATGTGCACTTGTCATTTAATGTGTTTGGAAATCCTAATTAGGGAAAAATGCAGATGCAATGAATTTTTATTTACATCAATTTATTTATTTGTTTTTAACGTAAAAAAAAATACTTTTATTATTAAAATAGCTTCAGGGTAGGCACTTCTTTTTTTTTTTTTTTTTTTTTTTTTTTTTTTTTGGTTTTTTTTTTTTTTTTTTTTTTTTTTTTAATAAATAAAATTTTTTTTATAATAAAATTTAAAAATAAAATTTATTTTAAAATAAGAAGAGTCAGTCGATTAGGGATAGGTTTGATTATAGTCATTAGCCGCATTAAATTGGTTCTCACAAGTATAGTAAGACAGTTTTGGGTGTGTCTGTGCATGTGTGTATGTAGGGAGAAATCTGCACGATTGGCAACAGATGCGATCTTGGAACAGGAGTTGAATGAGCGTTTGGGACTGGGAAGTAATGACACGCTAACCAGCAGTAACCGTGCTGACCTGGAGGCTGCTAAGCGACTGGCAAAACGGCTCTACAACCTCGATGGGTTCAGGAAGTGTGATGTTGCTCGCCACCTAAGCAAGAAGTGAGTGAATTTCAGGCATTACAGATAATCCTGCTTAGGTGCAACTGCATTTAAGTGTAATATGATAATATGAACAGGGGAATAAACTGAAATCTATGTTATTTTATTCATCTTTATAAGATTATATAATCTTTATTATCATGTTGTTCCGTGTGTGTTTTTCTGGCACCGTCGTTAAGGCAGTGTGTCTCAAAAAAAACCCCACATATTGATAATTTTATTATTAAAAAGTTTAGTAACTTTAGATGACTGCTGATAATTTCATAGAGAATGTTTCATATCTACAGTATATTTTTACATCATTTAATTGGTTCTCTGGGTGTAGGTTTGAGTAATAAAGGTTTTATTGGGTACAATAAATACTTTTGACAGTACTTACTTGGCTACTGGGTTTAATATTTGAACTGTTGAATTATAGTCGTAAAATATAGTCATAAAATAAAAAAATAATCGGCAAATGATAACCCCTGATACGGTTTGATTGAGAGGATGAGGTACTCCTTCAATAAAATAATATGTTTAATGTATGTATTAAAGATAAAAAAAAAAAATCTTATCTAAATCTTATCTCATAATCTGTAGACTGTAGGAGTCCTGTGCCTCCTACCAGCACACATAAAAATTTCCATTTGCACCAGTTAAGATATGATTGTTCATAATTGGACTTCAAAAAAAAAGGAAAGGAAAGAAAAAGGACCAAAGCTTCACTCATGCCGAGCAGTTTGATATGACAGCAGGCTTCTGTTAGTCTCCAGACTTTTTTTTTCTATATCTGTCCCTCTCTATCTCTGCATCCATACTGACAGGCTTATTTGTGCTGTTGGATCAGTTTTTTGGACAGCCAATGCTACTCTGTCTTTGTCTGTTCAAGAGATTTCTCATATTTGACAGATGCACCATGGGAACAGCAAAGCCCCTCACCATGGTTTCTGACAAACTTTTCTGGAAGAGCTTAATCTGACATTATTCTGTTGTTATTTGATTTTTCTCTCACATTCTCTTTATTCTCTCTTTGTGTGTGTGTGTGTGTGTGTGTGTGTGTGTGTGTGTGTGTAGCAATGACTTCAGCAGAATGGTAGCGGAGGAATACCTGAGTTACTTTAATTTTACAGGACAGGCTTTGGATCAGTCCCTGAGGTTAGTTATTATTTTAATAATCTTTAAGACAGTTAAAGCTTTAGTGCTATAGTAAGGAATATCTAGTGTGCTTGTGGAATCGAAAATATCATAGATGTTTGGATAAACTATAATTATCAAAATGGCACTTTGTTCAATTCATCATTCACTCTGTTATTATGCTCTGATATGCTGCTTACATGTAAATATTAAGTCATATTTTCAGATTTTAAGGTTGGTAGAGTTTAAAATATTTTTTGATGCTGTGTGCATTATTTTGTCATTTTATGTCTGTTTGTTTGTTTTACTTCAGGACCTTCCTACAAGAATTTGTGCTAAAAGGAGAAACACAGGAGCGAGAGCGTGTCCTGGCTCACTTCTCACACAGATACTTGCAGTGTAACCCTATCCTCAAACTCCCTGAAGGTAAAAAAGTTTTTGCAAGATGTTGTTTTAAACAATTAAATGTTGTAGTTTCAGTTATCAAAAATAAGATGGCAGCCTTTTATTAAACCTGTATGTAAAGTTAATTATATTTGTTTTGTTATATCAGTATATAAAATGAATTGTACTTGACTGCTTTATCCTGTCACTGTGATCCAATTTGTGTTGGGGCTTGAATTTAAGGATTTCAGGGAAAGGCTCTAAAAATTCTGTAGTTTTGTTGACTATTAATTTACACTGCTAAAAATTCTGACCGTGTGAATGTCTAGTTTTATCCTAAATAATAGGATACATGTTAGGATTTAACATAATTAAATACCCCACATACAACCAATATACTGTATACATGTTGTGTAAAATCTACTCAGAATGGATATAGTGAGTAGATATATAGCAGTATTATAGCAGAATATAGCAGCAGTGTTGTGCTTGTACTGATATCTGTATAACATTGTGTTTTCAGACAGCGTCCACACACTGACCTGCTCCCTGATGCTGCTAAACACAGACCTGTATGGCCAGGTGTGTAGGGGAGGAGAAAGAAAGAGATGTTATTACCATTATTTTAATGATTTATTTTCTGAATGCAATTAATTGCACAGCTTTATTAATAAATTACACAAAACAGAAAAGTGTTACTCTTTTAAACCCTGTCTTCATTGAGCTCACAAAGTTCGATGTCAGTGACCTCGAGTGTCCTGCACAGAGCTCTGACCTAAACTCTACCGAACACCTACAGTATGGAATGAACTGGAAAACTGATTGCACCCCTGACCTCATCACCTGGCATCAGTGCCTGATCTCATTAATGTGCTTCTAGCTGAATGACCATAAATCCACACAGATATGCTCCAAACCTTAGTGGAATCATTATGGAATGGAAGTCATTAGACTATCAAAGAAGACGAGATCTGGACTAGGGAATTTGTCAAGTGTCCAAAATGTCCAATGTTTATATCTTTTCTTGCATGTTAATCAGTTAAAATCAAGAAATATTTCAACCTTTGGACATTTCCTTTTTATCCTTGGGCTTTTCTGCCCATGTCTCCATCTAACACAAACAGAGTCCAAGCTTAACATCTCCTGCTGGGCTCCTTTGCTGTGAGGTGCCAAAATTGATTTGTTAAAAGGGCTCCCTTCTGTCTTTGGATCAAAAAGCATTCAATCCAAAATAGCTGTAACCTTTCCCAACGTAGAACCAGAAATATAACATGAACTATGTCCATGTTATACTCCCCTTTTAACCAACTACCTTCCAGACATTGCGGTAAAAATATATTATATAATACTGTATACAATAGTGTTGTTTGGTGCTTCCATTTGATTCAGTGGATGGAAAATATAACATGCTTATAGATGAGTGACAAATTAATGGAAAACCAGAAATTCCGTTTCTATTATTATTATTATTATTATTATTATTATTATTATTATTAATGTTATTTATATGGTTTGGGTCCAATTGTTCTGTATTGTCCAATATTCTGACTGATCAGCTTTATCCTATGAGGAACATAGGCTGGCCAGGAACCTTACAGGATGACTTCACCCCCAAACATAGGGCACTGGATATTTTGATGAGGATGTAAATAATGTAAATTCTATGAACTTCATATTCACCAGATCTCGATCCAATTAAAAACCTATGGGTAATTTTGGAGCAGTGAATTAAATAGGTCTCTCTACCCCATCATCCTAAATAGTAACTGAGGGAATATGTTTTGGAAGTGTTCTCTCCAGTACAGTTACAGAGACTTCTCTAATCAGTTTCAAAGCACAATTAACTCTTCGGGTTAGTTTTATGAGGCCATTATTTTGCTAAAACTCTGATGTTTTTTTCAGTTAATTTGTCACCCATGCGTATGCAGTCGGCTATTAACAAAAACAAACAAAATATCAGAAAATAAAACTGACATGTATATATAAATCTGGTTAATGTTAACAGAATATTGGCAAGCGGATGTCCTGCACTCAGTTCATTGGAAATCTGGAGGGACTCAACAATGGTCAAGATTTCCCTAAAGAACTCCTCAAGGTAGATTACTAACACTATTACGCAAATGCTGAGTCGTATGTGTATACCTTGTGTACTTACACAGCTATTGTCTGTGTGATATAAGAGAAACAGGTTGTCTTCTGGGATTTGTCTGGTCATTAGACTGTTTTTCATTAGATTTCATCATTTGATTATCTCTTTTGTGTCATGGATAGGAAAACTGGTGGTTCCTTTCATTAAGCCCACAGGCACAGCGCAAAGTCAATCAGCAGAGTCTCTGCTATTGCTAATGAATGGTAACAAGGTTTCCGTCATTAAGCCTGCCGATGACTGGGAGTATAGATTAGATTTTCAGCAAATTGGATGTTTTGATCTAAAGTGATCACCGAGTGCAATTACTATAACTCTCATCGTTCACGTTGTTTATTAATGGAAAGGTTGTTTCCATCGTTCACATTGTTTATTAATGGAAAGGTCCATAGTTACTGAATAACGTTTTTTTTTATTGATAACTTGTATACGGCATAATAATAGACATGGACGATTAGGTATATTTATAGTAAGGGGACCTCACAGAATACAAAATGGTACAATGCAAATTCCAACAACCCATAAAAATAAGGCCAGTATTTTAGAAAAACTTCTCCACTGCCACTTATTGAGAGCTGAGTTAAAATCATCCAGCAAAAATGATATTAACTGCTAGCAACACATGGAAAAATATCTGTTTTGGTATTGTTCCGTTCTCACACACTCTTTTTTTTTTACATCCATGGTTTACATACATTAGGTCACCATGGAATGGCCCATATTTACTGATTAAAGGATGTATTAAAAACATTTTCTACCCATTACTGACTGACTCATTTAAACTCACAGTTCTTCAACTCTTCCATTTCCTCCTGGATGAGCCAAGTATAATTTTAACACTTGGATGAAAACAATGCAACAATTTGACAAATAGCCATAAACACGAACCAGATTTTTACACTGCACTGGCAAAAGTATATGGACACCTGACTATCTCCTAAATCTGGAATTAAAGATTCCAGACACCACTGTGATGGCCAGGTGTCCTATAGCATAGCTATGCATTATGCATAGACATTATGCTAACACTTGACTAGTTCTGTTTTCAGTGCTGATTTAAAAGCAACTGTGCAAATCTAAGTTATATGATCCTATCCAAATGCATTATCCAAGAAAATTGCATTGTTGCATAATTTATCAGTATTGCATTGTAATATTGCTCAGCCTCAGTTTCCTTTGCTGGAGAAATACTCACTCCCTCTGATTAATGTTTAAAAAGATAAACGTACTTTTTTACTTTAATGTTATGCACTGTTGGCTGAGATGGAGATTTGCTAAAATATGTAATATCCATGGCTTAATGGCCAATATCGACACTGTCTCAGGACCTCAAAAATGTTTTCAGATATTTTTTCTCTTCCTGTACAATTTCCTTTCAATTTTATTTGAGCGCTGTCCATGGTGCTGAAGTCACATTACATTGGGCGCTGTAAGAGTGGGTAGAAAATTTGGACGGAATATTGTGAGGATTTAACAGTTGTGTAAAAAAATTGCTGGTGTTCAATGGAAACACGCTAACAGACTGGAACATTCTGAATAACACAGAGAAAATGTCATCATGCCCTTCATCTCTGTTATCACATAGCAGGATTTTAAAAATGATAGCCCTCTCTCTCACATTCTCTCTCTCAATCTCTCTCTTCATGTCTCTTTTTTCCCCTCCAGCGAACACTTTCTAACCCACAACAGCAGTTCTCACTTTATTTCCTCCTACTCTACCCATCTCTATATCCTTTCTCTCTACTCTCGTTTACAGCAGCAGTTCTTACTTTTCCTCCTACTCCTACTGTCTCTCTCGCTTGCACTTACTCACAGACATTTTTTCTACTGAAACAAGTCATCGTTGAAACTGAAAAATGCCACAGCATCAGAGCATTTGGAGAATTTGTTTCCTTCTTTGATGTAAGAATCTGTTCTGAAGGTTATGCAGTCTTTTGGGATGGTGGGATCTGTAGCTACAGCATCAGTAATTGTGTAAATGGTAATTGTGTCCTGAAGGATGGCATCCTGTTGGGAAGCATATGTACAGTACCACAAAGAGGATCTGTCAGACCACTTATTTGTGAAGCTGATCGTAATTGTATCTTACATTCACTAACACCAACACAAATTTCTTCATCTAAGGCTTTTTTTATTTGCTGCAAAAACAACAAAACAAATAAAAAATTTTAATTGTCACATACCATATACAATATAACATGCAGTGCAGCTTTACTGAGTGTCTGATTTATAACAATAGAATCACTAAGAATAAAATAACAAATATGAATAACAGAATTTCAATTAAAAATAGAATTTACTTTGTATTTAATATGAAATGGTTATTAATATGTATTTAATATGAAGTAGTGTGCAGTAATGTGAATTTAGTAAGTAAGAAAGTGTATGGAAAAATATAAAAATGTATATATGAACGCAGCTCAGTGGTAGAAAAGTATAATTATCGTGAGTAAAGTGCAGATGTGCTGCTGTCTGCAATTACAGTGTAATATATGTCGTGAGGGGTGTTGTGGATCCTCCTCTCAACCCTGTATGAAATGACTTAAGGAAGGAATAAACACTTGAGGGCATTCCTACATGCTACAGGAAAACATTAATCAGTAGGGTGTATTTCTGTTTGGATTAACTAATCACTAGCAATTATTTGATTCATTTCCTATAACTTCAAGTTGAAGATTAGAAAGAAGAAAAAAAACATTACTTGGTCTTGTTCTTACCTTGAATTCTCCCAGTCACTGAGATGATTTTTCTGATATTTGATTATTAACTTTACATTGAACATTAACTGAAGCTCTTGACCTATATCTTCAGTGTTTAATACACCGTGCTGCTTTCACACAACTGACCGATTAGATAATTACATGAATATACAGGTGTTCCTAAAAAAGTGGCTGGTGACTGTATTTTATGTATATTCAGCTGACCCAAATATTTCTAGATGGTCTACTTTTAAAGCATTTTTTTGTTTAACTGTTCCGGGTTTTATTGGCAATGTTGTAATGAATGGGAAACACAAAGTTGTTTATGAAATATTTAGATGACCATCTGTAGGCGTTTTATTAATGAGTGCATTCAATATTTTGTGGAATTCTGATACCAAACAGGCCTAATACACCACTCATGAGTACATATGAAACCTTTTGTTAGGCATCTCTGAGTGAATGAATGTAAATAATATTGGCTTTAATATTGCTTCACATAAATGCAATTTGATGGTTCAAGCATGCATGCATTTGTTAAATCTTACTGGTGCACAGCTGCCTTTGTGAACAGATTGTGTGAATTTACTTGGAACTAATATTTATCTTCTTGTTATTACATAAATCCATTATTTTTTTTTAATTGTTTTGATTTTATTTGCTGCTGTAGCCTGTGAGTCATGTTTTTTTTTAGGTAAATATATTTGAAACGAGTATTTCATTATGACGCCATTGCACTCTAGAGTTAGCCTGTATTCTTTCTGCGTTAGAATTAACAGCTTTATACTGTAAAATGCATCCTGTTTTTCCACACATTCCCACGTGTGCTGATTTTTTCTGTGTCGGATCAGTGTTAATCATTTTTCTCTCTGTCTCTTTCACACATAGCTTTGAGAGAGAACTAGTGCAGAATGTTAATCAGTATTCAGAGCGTGGGGCTGTGTGTGTTTTTGTGTATGTGAGTGTGTGTGCGTGTGTGTGTGTGTGTCTGGGTGTAGAGACAAGTCGGATGGATACGATTGGCTGTGCAGTAGCCAAGTGCCGAGGGAGGGAGATATGCATTCAGAGAGAGAGAGAGAGAGAGAGGGAGCGAGAGAGAAAGAGGGAGAGAGATAAGGGGAGGGTAGAGAGGAACTCGCAGCCTCAATCAAGTCTCCCCAAGAACCGGCCACTTGCCATCAGCGACAGTGAATGGACGGGAATCGAGATGCTTATTTTCAGATTTGAGCTCGAACACCTTTTAGCGATCAACACGGACCACGGAAAGGGATTATGAAGAATCGTTTTTTTGCGTCCGGATGGCATCAGTGCAGCTCAATGGAAAAACGAAAGAGAAAAAAGGCTTGAAGGGATAAATGTTTATGGAGAAACCAAGCAAACAAGAGACACATCTTCTAAAGCCTGAGGTCTGTTCAGTTCTCCTTACCCGCAGGACGAGTGGAGTGAGGGAGTGGAGGCGAAGAACCTGAAACCCTGATTTTCTTCTTTTTTAATGAGGCTGGGTGATTTTTATTGTGATATACTGATTACGTGACTGCTTTTAGTCGTTTTAGTTCGATGTTCTTAAGTTTTAGGGTTGATTTTGATACCCTGCATGATTGATGGAAGACATTTAAGTCACATCCACCTCTGTACAGTGTGTTTTTGTGTACGCGTGGGTGTGTGCTTACTTGTGTTTCCACCCCTTGCATCCATCTGTTGGATTCTGGCTGCGCTTTCACACTTCTGCAAGTATCCTTTGCCATCTGTGTGTGTGTATGCATGGCTTTTTGCCTCCTGTTATATCACCAGTCCCTTGTTTTTGATGTGAGAATCAGATTGTTCGGGTTCCAGAGTTGTTTTGGTGTCAGGATATAGGCTATAGATAGTGTTTTTGGTGTTTAATTTACTCCATCAGGCTCAGGCTGTTCAGGTCAGCTTTACCACAGAGATCAGCTGATGTGATATCTTCATTCTGTTTCCTGTCTTCTTTAAGGGCATCTTATTTTTCAAGTGGGTTGAAAAAAATATCATGTCAGTTGCAACATTTCTAGTTGAGTTTGTGTGAAATAGTTATGGCTCCATTGTACGATTCATCTTTTGATTTCAAGCGTCTTTGGAATTCACTTTATGGAGTTTGTGAAAAACAGTTGAGATAACATCTAGAATGGTCCTACATGAAGCTGGATTATAACCTGACCACAACAAGGCCTCTGTTTCTTTGGAAAGGAAAACTGATGTGTCACTTATTTCCACATTTTAAGGGATTTGTGTGTGGGGTTTTTTTTTTTTTTTTTTTTTTTTTTTACCTTTTATAAAAAAAAAAACTTCTCTGAAGCTCCACTTCCCTGGAATTTTCCTTCTCCTCTGAGCTTCAGCTTGGAGTAAAGATTTATATTTTCAAGCTTTTTATCATTTGACTTTCATTTCCAGCCTGAAAAAGCCATTGTCAGATTGTACCAACACTGCCAGAAGAGACCTTGGCTTCACTGTGTGAATCCTCAGGATTGGCCTGTTTAGCTCCCTTTAACCCGTTTCCGTCATCATGATCGGGGTAAACAGTCTGCACTCAGCAGGACGCCTGCGCTCTCGGTCTCTCTGTTCAGTACGTTACGGGCGAGACTTCCGTATGATGGACCCATTTCGTTATCCACGTACACCAAGATCGCGTTCTCTCAAGCCTCTAGTGTTCCCTGACCTGCTGGGTAAAGCTCAGGATGGCCAGAAACATCCACAGTTTCGCAAAAGGAAGAGGGTATGCTGTTTGTCAGCCTCAGTTTCCTTTGCATGCCTGCCGTACCTGTTTATA
>JAOTRN010000053.1:5869850-5882026 GCA_028566695.1 Bagroides melapterus
GTTCCCCCTCCCTTTTTTGGTTTACCAATCATTTTTATTAATTTTTTTTTTTTTTTTTTTTTTTTTTTTTTTTTTTTTTTTTTTTTTTTTTTTTTTTTAAATAAATGCAGAAGACAGACATTACCCAACAGGCCCTGGAGTCTCTCAGAGCCAGTCGAGTGCGCAGGGTTCTGATTGTGGGAAGAAGGGGGCCTTTGCAAATTGCATGCACCATTAAGGTATAAGAAAATTTTTTCCTGCTTGCCAGTATCATTGTTCATTCCTTCTCTCATATCCTTTCACTTTCGTGTTGTTGTTATTTCAGTTCATGCATTTGTAGTTCCTCATTTAGCCAGTACATCTTGTTCTCCCGTATTATAGTACCTGCTTTTATATTTGACCTAATGCTATATTCTTACCTCAGCAGTAAATCATCTTTTTTATTTTCTGTGGGTTATATGATCGAAATTTCTTTTGCAGCTGGAACAAGCTTTTAGGTTTAGTTGCTGAACACACTGTAATATACGTAAGATGAAGAAGATTTTTGGTTTTAGTGTCTCATTTCCTCACACAATGCTGTTTAGTGTGTTTTTTTTTTATTGATCTCGGGTAGTCATGTGAGTTTCTGCAATAAAGCTGTGCTTGTTGAAACAGACATGTTACAAAATAGAAAGTTCAGACTGAATATTTTGGTGCACGAAGAACTAGACAAACAGGCACTGTTAAGTGTGGCTTGAAGCCACAGAAAGCAGGAAATGGGCATGGAGCAAAGTAAAAGTTTTCCATCTTGCTCACCAAGACATTATTTCATATTATGTGAATGTAGGTTAAACTTTTTCTAGCTGTCTTTTTTTTTCTCTTCAGGAGGTGAGAGAAATGATTAATCTGCCTGAGACTAAAGCTGACATGCTCCCTGCTGACTTTGATGGCATAGCTGAAGCTCTGAAAGGTATGGGCATTAAACACGTCCATGGTGAACACGACGTGTCGGTGGATGATGTTTAGAATCAGTTCTCAGTATTAATGTTGTCAAATGAATCAGAAATAGATTTGAGAAGAGAATATTTTGCACATTTTTATCTCCTGATGTTATTTATTTGGTAGTGTTATAACAAGATTAATGAATCTCAGAGCACTAGAGCTACACTAATTCTTAACAGATGACCGACATGCAGATGAAAGGCATGCACAGACAGCTAGACCTACATACTTGAGGTTGAATTTTTATTTTGAAAGCCTTGTAGGAAGTGAGCAAGTGGCAACAACGCAAGTAGAATCACGGCGGTGTCTGAAATCTCATTAGATGAACTGTTGAAATTCACTGGAGTTTGTTTATGGAACATATTCATTGAGACAGACGAGATTTATCTACGTTGCTTAGAAAGCACCTGGACCCATATTTCTGGTGTTGTAATGAAGCAACTGAGGAAAGTGAGAAACTGAGGTCTACAAAGTCTAGACAATGATCATGAAACTGATACCGAAGTAGACATGAGTATTAAAATAGAAAGTGAGTTGTGGAAATTTTTGTATAAATTCAATCCCTCCAGGAAGAATTCACCCTTAGATTTTTCCCCTTCTTTTTGCTTTATTGTAATCTAAATTTGAGCATTTTCATGAGATTTTTCTTCTCCTTTTTGAAGTAAAGTTTGTACAGGAAAAAAAGCAAAGTATTACAATGTCCATAAAATAATTCAATATGAAAGAAAAAATTGATATTTCATTATTTTTTTTTATAGTACTTTATTTGATAAGTATTATTTCTCCTTTTGTAGCAATTAAGATATTTGTCTGAGAGTAACACATTTTGATTCCAAAATCAAATACCATCCTTTGTAGTTTTTGTAGCTGTATTCTATTTTTTCCACAGTGCTCAAGGGAAGTTTTAAATTAAATGTTGCTTTTTCCTTTTTCTTTACTTAAGTTAGTCACTGTTCAAGTCTTCATACCCGACAATCCCAAAAAGGATTAATGTGTACGGTTTCAGAACTTTCACCAACTTCATGTCTAAAGTAATTGGTCTGTGTATACACACGTGCACGCACACGCACACGCGCACGTGCATGCACACGCACACACACGTTTCCAGTTGAGGAAAAATACATTTTCTATTGGAAAGGTCATATAAAAATGTAATTTAAAAAGATGTACATCAGTTAATAAGTCTGTGGGCTGGACTGAGCTGTGTGACTGTATTTAAACTAATAATAATATGATAATATTATCATAAAAATAATAAGCATTATTTCAGCATTATTTCCATTTATTTTCATTAATGAACTCAAAATATTCTCCATTTACCTCGACTGAAAGCGAGGGCACTGCATATTTCAAATAATACATAAAAAAAATATATCAAGTTCAGTATCTGCCAAACTTTCCACTACATTTTGAAGCATGGCTGTGGACGTTTGTGATCATTCAACTACGAGAGTATTACTGTAGTGAGATCAAACACTAATGAGGGTCTAGGGTGAAATCAGCTTTTCAGTTTTTTTTTTAATTTCCATTGCATGTTATTTGTAGAGCGTAGATGTCACTGCTGGAGTAATTTATAAAAAAAAAAAAAAAAGGTTTCATATGTAAATCTATATTTATCCCTAATGAGCAAACCAGAGACCATGGTGGCAAGGAAAAACTCCCTTAGACAATGTGAGGAGGGGGAAAAACCCTGAGAGGAACCAGAATAAAAAAGGGAACCTTTGAGATATTGTAGTTATAATATTCCCCTTCTAATGTACCAGCTCCAGCTGGATTCCACTTCATGAAGATTTTGTGCATTGGAAGAGACGTTGCTAACCCCATGAGGACTTTGAGGAGAACATCCTCTTAATCAATAAACAAAATACTTGAGCACATGAAGGCTTCAGCAGGAGGAGTTGGTGTCGAATCTATAATGAATTCAGATAATGAGTTAAATTATACGTTGCTCCAAGTTGACTGTAAACTCTGAGGTCATGTAAATGAGGACTCGTTCATTTTTTGAGTCTGGTTCCTCTCGTGTTTTCTTCCTTATATCATCTAAGGGAGTTTTTCCTTGACAGTCACTTCAGGCGTTTAGGAAATAAATCTACATAAAAATGTTATGTTCTTTAAAGCTGCTTTGAGACATAATCCATTGCTATACAAGTAAAATTGAATCGAAATTGACTTGTAACTTCACACTAAAGAGTCAAGTGCAACTGTATTTCTGAACTCATTACAGTTTTAAAATAATTTCCTTTCTGCATGAATTATCCTGCTGTTTTTATAATCTAGACATGTTAAACAGAGTACACCAGCGTTCGATTTAAATGTTGCTTAATGGGAGCGTTATTCACTGCTTTGACAGTGCAGTGTATGTAACCTTAATTTTTCCATCAAGTGTTTTGGAAAAAGATAAGTGCAGTAACATTTTCCATAATGTCGACATGCCTCAACTCAGCAATAGAAAGAGAAACTTGATGAATAAAGAGCGTTATAAAAGTACACTGAAATACAAGATTGAATCACATTATACACCGAAAAACAGATCCAGTTACACTGGTTTAAAAATGCTAACAATAGACACAAACGACCGCAAATACAGAACACAGAGTTGTATTTAATGTTGGAGTTTATAAACTGCACAGTGATCGCGAGTGGAAGTTTTAGTATCCAAGAGTCTAACGATTCTTTATTACCTAATAATAAATGATACCTACAGTACATGAGGACTATGATTACAGATAAAAATGATCCTGACGTAAACATGCAATCTGATAATGTATGATAGCAGTATGAGTATCTTGGACAGGATGCAGTCCTGATGTTTGTTCAGTGGATTTCCTTTATCTGAGTAACATGATGCAAAATCCAGTTTTCATCCTGACCTACAAATAAAGAAATAAATTCTTGTTTCACTCCTTGTATCATTGGCTTCAGGGCTAATGACATGATGTATTACAGTACTCCATTTTTTTTATAGCTCTAAGCACATTTAGTTTAAAAGAAAGTGAATTGTCCCTGTGTAACGCATTAAATACTGAATCTGTGACACAGTCATGACAGAAGACCACACTGAATATGAACATAAACAACAAGGGTTCTATTGAATTTAAAATTAAATCTCTGAGCCACCTCTGCCCTTCTACTCTATAATTTGATATAATTATAAATAATTTGTGAACTCTGCACAGCTCGAGTGCATGGTGTCATTAAGGGAAAATGAGAGACAGACCAAATACTAAAATTCCCTTATTGTTCCCTCGAATTCTTGTCAATAAAAGTTTTCAACAAAAATTAAAGAAGAAACCTTTATTTTCATCATGTATTCAAATTCAATTTTATTTGTAAAGCGCTTTTAACAATGGACATTGTCTCAAAGCAACTTTACACAACCTGGACATAATGCAAAGTGTTTAATTTTATACATAAGGAAATACAAAAAAATGACAAAAATTCAAGATTAATAGACTTGTATTTAAATGTGTTTGTATTTATCCCCAATGAGCAAGCCTGAGGTGATTGTGGTGACTGTGGCAAGGAAAAACTCCCTTAGATGGAAAAAGAAGAAACCTAATAAGCATGTTGTTGATTTAGCTGTAGTAACAAGTTTATCTAACTCTTCCTGTCCTGCTTGTAAAGTGCTGTAGTTGTGAGTGTAGAGCTTTAGGTGAGACTAGATCACAAGATGCTGCCAGGGGTTGAACATCTACTATTTTGTTCCTTTTGTTCAAGTTCATGTGAGCTTTATTGTCATTACAACTACATATAGCTGAAGCAGTACATAGTGAAATGAGACAACTTTTCTCCAGGACCTGGTGCTACATAAACAGACAACACATAGTACAGACAAAAATTTGGTGCAACGACGCAATGAAAGGCAGTGCAGAAACAATAAGTACAAGAAAGACAAAAACAAAGGACAAATGTATAAGAGAAATGAGATGTTAATGAAGAACCACGTGACCTGACATGTATTGTGCAAAAATACAACAGTAGTGCAAAATAGAAATAACTATAGCCATAAATATGAATATAAATATAAATATAGCAGCAAAATTTAACAATAGAGGTATTTGGTGTGTGAGTGTATTTTACCACTGTGCTAAATAAAATCCTGGGATTGTTTTGGTTATTTTCTAGTTTGCTCAGGTGTTCAGCTCTATCAGCTTTTAGAGCCTGTCTATAGCTGGACATACTGTCTTTGTATACAAGTCTAAAAACCTCTAGTTTATTTTTTCTCTACTTTCACACGTAGTTACGGGTTGCTGTCTTGAGGTTGTGAATATGATTATTATACCACGGTGCAGGTGTCAACACCTTAACCACTACTCTACCACATCCCACATACGACATCTATCTATAGGTGTCTGAATAAAAGTGCTACCGAGTCGATAGCGTGGGAGAAATGGCTATTCTTTTCTACAGGTAGTGTGTACAGAATGAGGTAATGGTCTGTGATGTCATCACTTCCTATATCGGTGACATACTCTACATGATATTAATTCTAGCATATGAGTAAGGTGTTGAGTTGGTCTAATGATGGTTTTGTTTAAAGCCAAATGTATTTAGTTGGTCCCTAAAAGCGAGTCCTAAAACAGTTTGTATTGTGAATGTGAATGTTAAAATCTCGTACAATCAGTGCTTTATCAAAATTAACCAAAAGGTCTAAAATAAAATCTGCAAATTCTTTAATAAAAGCAGTGTAGGGCCCTGGGGGTCTGTGCCCAGTTGCCAGAGCAAAAAATAGCAGGGACTTTTTCTTCTGTGTGTCTGAGTTCAACATTTAAGAACAAGCCTTACTGTGGCAGCTTGGCAGTGCTGGAGCTTGAACTCTAACATTCTCACCAACAACACAGACCCTTAACCACTTGAGACCACTATGACTGCCTTGTTGTTGTATTAAATTAGAAAAGAATGCAGAATAGAAGCATTTTAATGAAACTTCTGGACCCCATTTATATTCTGTACACTCTTTACATAGTTGTTTTATTTTTATCTTTTTATATTTACCCCAACCACCACAACCAGACACACACTCACTCACCCTATGTGTTTTTGTATGTTTAGATCTTCCCAGACCTAGGAAGAGACTGACCGAGCTAATGCTGAAGACGATTAAAGTTGATGAAAAGATTCAGAAAGCAAATAAACAATGGGGTTTCCGTTTTCTGCGTAGTCCGATAAAAGTGCTTCCAGATGCTGATGGGAAAAAAGTAGCAGGTATTCGTTTGGCTGTGAACAAACTTGAGGTGAGGATTTCTGCATAGGAGCACTTTCACGTATGGATTTTTCTTCATAGATGTTTTAGTACACAATAATTGTTCCTCAGTCATACTGTTCATTAGCTTAATTACACAAGCTAATCTGTACGGCACTACTCCTTGTGCTCCCATGTGGCTTTTTCACAAGATCACAAATACTCACAAATGGAAAGGAGCCATTCAGTGGGCTTTAATTTGATGGTTTGGTTTGTATGACTTGTGGTACATGTGGAGGCTTAAGATGTTTCTAATTGTACTCAGGGTTCAGCGGAGGAGGCTCAGGCTCTGCCTACAGGACAAACCCAGGATCTAGAGTGTGGTCTGCTCATCAGCAGTATTGGATATAAAAGCCTACCTATTGACTCCTCTGTGCCCTTTGACCCTCACACATCTATAGTGCCAAACAACATGGGCAGAGTGTCTGAAACAGCAGGTAAGAAGAAGGTGTATAATGTTTAATAGTGTGACCTTTGAGCTAGGAGTGTGTCTGTGTACCTGGTTTCCTGCTGCTTGCTGCATGACTTTCTATTTCATTATCTCCATTGAAGTGCAAATATTTGCAGTTTTTAGTTTCAGTTTTGATTCGAGCTTTTTTTTTCGTAGTCTGTAGAAATGGCGTTCATTTTACATACAATAAATGACTGTCGTATAACCCGCAGAGCTCGACTGTTTTCCAAATGTACACAACATTTAATTAACTAAAACATTAATTATGTACTGGCACGTTTACCGCTGCATGCCCTTCCTGACACCTTTCATTATCCACTAAATTCAGTCCACTGTATGTATGTAGATTGAATATTGCTGAACAATCTTTCTAAAATGACGTGTATTTTGTAAGCATCACTGTGGCCGTTAATGTTCCAGAAGTTATAAACATGGTTTATGACTATAAGCGCTGTTCACTCAGGCATTTGGATCGTTTGTGGAGTAACAGATGTTCTTTAGAGTTTAGGGATTAGTATAACCGCCATAACCACCAACATCGACAAATATAGCTTCGTTCATTTGTCTAACGAAACAATCGAAGTGAGTCTGCACCCTAACGCAAGGTGTGTGTCTCACATAATTCTGTAATTCTGTAACGTGTGTATTGTTGTGAATGTGTACTTGGGCAAATGCGTGTTTTCATTAGATTAAATTGTGCGAATGTTGGTTTGTATTGTGTGAATTCACAATGCATATTGTGTAACACCGGAATGATCACAGTATGTTTACAAGTACAAACATGTTTTCGTTATCTGAAATAGTTGGAGCTGGATTCACACCACTGTATTTAAATAAATTGAATATTGCTGAAGTGAAATGACATGGATGTTGTACAGTAAGTGTCAAGTGTTAGCCAAGTTATAGAGAACATAGTTTATGTCTGTAAGGTGTTTTCACTCCAGGAAGATACTAAGACCGCACAAAGGCTAGGTAAAGATAAGATAAAGAGATTTTATCGTGATTGTAATTAAACAGAATTTGTTTGGTAGCTCTCCGAGATCAGCAGCAATAAGAAATAAGAAATGTAGAATATAACAAAAAAGAATAAACAAAGGAATAGACACAAGATAATTGCACTAAAATATATTAAATAAATATGACAATATATACAATGCAATACAAATCTTATAGCTGTCATGGATGAAGCCTGGTTGTAATTTTCTAAACTAGCAACATTCCATTTTGTTACAATTGCTTCAGATGTTCCGTATTACGTACGATCAAATTAAAACTCTGTCCCTGTGGGTGAATGTGTGTGTTTGTGTGGGAATGTGCCTCCAGGGCTGTACTGCAGTGGCTGGGTAAAGCGTGGGCCAACTGGTGTGATTGCAACAACTATGAATGACAGTTTTGAAACAGCACGAATTCTCCTTAAAGATATGGAGTCAGGAAAGCTCGATCTGTCCGTTAATAAAGCTGGTGCTCAGGAGATCTCAAGCTTACTGCAGACTCGAGGTAATAAACACAAAATAAACAAAATGATTTTTCTTTCATTTTCAGTATGTATGCTGAATAAGAAGCCATTTGGGAATTTGGCCTTACTGTGTACTGTTTCTGTATAAACATTATTTGAGGGTAGCAAATGTTTTTTTGTGGAAACAGAGTATTTTTAAACCAAACTAAATATCAAGATGACACAAAAACAAGCAAATCGAAAACATTAAAGTCGGTGATAAAAGTCTCCATGTAAAAGAAATCAAAGCAGTGCTGTAGCCAGTATTTATGTACTTTATTTTCCCATTATACCGTTTAACCTGAAAAATATATTAATAGGTAACTGACACGGTTACTTTTAATGACTTGCTATTTAGGTAATTATGATATGATTGTGGGTGTACAATGTCATCTGTGCAGTTGCTCATTGCACAATGTTTCATACGAAATGGAAAATCCCACACAAAACAACTGGACTTGATTTTCTGGTCTCAGCTTGTAAGCACACGGTGAGAGTTCAGAGATAGCACTGTAGGAGAGTTTGTAGGTGGTGATTGGGCTTTAGATTGGAATAACATGATCCTGAATAGGGCATCAGATTGAACAGTTGAACATGTGCTATAAGGCAACATCCTGTTTTTAATTCAAGAATCTTAAATCTGATGGTGCTGTCTGATAAGACCCTAGCTGATCAGGAGCAAGACTGACTTATAAATAGGACAGTTTATTATTATTATTTTTTTGTTTGTTTGTTAAATGTTAAGTTTTTATATGTCTAATTATTTTAGGTAGTAAATACATATCATCCAGTTCACCTTTGCAGTATAATTCATGGAAGCCAATCAAATTATTAGGATTTTTTCACACAAGCATTATCTTTATAAGAATTTGTTTCAAATGAAGCATGCAATACACTTGCAAACCATGTATTTTAGTAAGTGAATGTATTTTAAATTAATTCTATTAATTTATTTATTCATATATTTCTCATTAACATATGACATTTAAATCTTATTTCTGGACGTATTTACTAACTGCAAGCTTAACACTGTCTTATTCTATTGGCAGATAATTAACGTACATAAACGCTTTAAATAAGCAAAATGGAATAAATAAAATAACGTCGATGGAATAAGACTATTTCAAAGTGGAAATCAATAATAATATCGAATAGAAATGAGCTACAAATATTTCAAATAATAAAATCATTTTCTTTCTATAATTTTTTTTTTTAAGTGCATTTGCAACACTTTTAACAATTGCACCAAACTCCTGCAACATATCCCACAAAAATTAAACTCTAAATAAGATTCCTGTAATTGAGAGTATTGTGAGACAACACTAAAGATAAAGACAAATCCAAAATCACTAATTTGGCTTCCATGCCTTTGTGTAATTTAGATAAACATGCATACAATGTTGACAAAATAAGATGCTGTTGTTTTCATTAATTAAATGAGAAAAGAAGGACACTTGAATTAAAATGAGCCCTGGGGACGTCCTTTAACTTCATTTAAACTGTCTGGATGTGTCTCTTATTTTCAGGAGTGAGACCAGTGTCATTTTCCGAGTGGGAGAAGATCAACTCTGAGGAGGTGACTAGAGGAGAAGTTCTGGGAAAGCCCAGAGAGAAAGTACTGGATGTGAAAAAGATGCTGGAAGTAGCCTGGTCCTGATTCTGACTTGAAAAAAAAAAATGCTTGACTGATGGAGTCAAATCCCACCTCGACACACTATGTGGTGATTGGATTAAAAAGTCTAATTTACATTATTTTACATCAGATTAAACAGTTGTTTGAAAAGTTCCTGACTGGATGTTCTGATGTGAAGCATTTTATAAAGATAAGCTGAGTTAATGTGTGACACTGTGAAAAGTCAAGGATGAGCTTGGATCAGTAAAGGCCAAAGTTTGGAGAAAATATCTGTTCGTGAAAACCAAAGTCAACACCAGATTGAGCAGAATTCCACTTCCTGAAGAGAAAAAACAACCGAAAGCTGAGCTATAAGCCTGGGAAAGCATCACAACAGAACAATGCAACAGTTTTGACTTTCTCTTTCAATAGTTCAGCTAATGTTCAGCTAAATATTACCCAAGGTCACCTTCCTGCTCTCCATTGTTCTGCCCACTCTTTTTTTTTTTTTAAACATCTGCTGGAATTTCACACAGGGTAAATTATATAATCATGATCTTACACATTGATTTCTTTATCTTAAGTTTTTGGAGGGGGGGGGTGGCGAGGGCTGAAATAACTGTGAAACATTAGAGGAGTTTTGCATTTAATACACAAGACTTGAACACCTTAATTATTATTTGAATGTGTATACACAGTACACCTGCATTAGCAATAACAACCGAGTTTATTTTCACTTCCTCATTTCCTTTTGAACCACAGAACCAGCAGCAGATGGATCACACACCGAATTCGGTCAAATCTGATCTGGCATCATGAGCAGTTTCTGTGGATTTGTTTAGTTTGAGGTTAAACAACCAAAAACAGTAAAATAAAATAATTACTCAGATCTGCTAGATCTACATTAGAAATCTTTATTCACTTAGTGTGTGACTTACTGTCTTTTGTTAAGCATCACTATTATATGCTGCACATAAGTAATACATTTACACAAAATCCACAGCTGCAGTTCTTTGCATCTCGTGTTATTTGTTCAGAATACTTGCTAAACTTTTCATAGACTGAACTCACTCCCTGCATTCTATTAATCAGCCTGGGTTTTCCACTCATCAAGGGAATTTCCAGTAAATCTGTCTGGTCTTTGACAGTCAACTAAAGGTTAGGAAGCTTGTGTGTGTGTCTTTGTGTGTGTGTCTTTGTGTGTGTGTCTTTGTTTGTGTGTCTTTGTGTGTGTGTCTTTGTGTGTGTGTGTGTCTTTGCTATTCTGGAATCAGGACATGGAGGGATTAGACAAATTCTTGTGAAGTAAATGAAAATTTGGATCTTTTTCCTTAAACCTGAATGTATATAAACTACTATAATTGTAAGTAAACTACTGATTGGATGGTTGTGAGTAAAGCTCTTAACCCTTAAATGCTCTGTCAAATGCTAATAAATATTTCTAAATGTTACTTAAAACCATGGCCTCGAATTATTATTTTTTTTAAATAAGTATTTAGACAGACATGTTGTGGGTTCTGAATTGTAAATTCTGAAGAGAGTTTTTATAACAGTGTTTAGTTTCTAACCCGAGTCGTGTAAAGTAGTCATGTGATCCAGTTAATTATCTGTAAATCCAGCTCAGACTGTAGCTCCAGCTCACATGTAATATTAATGGGCTAGTATTAGTAATTGTTAAATGACTGGTTTTAATCTAATAATAAAAAAAAATTGAAATAACTATTGTGCTGTTACTTATTAATAAAGAATAGAAATTGTTAATATTGTTGAATGGACAAGTGTCAGTGCTTTGTAAAGATAAAGATGAAAATGAAAGTATTCATAAAATGCATCAAGTTAAATAGTTTCTGTTATTTCCGTATACCTAATTATTCATTAATTATTGTAAAGGGTCAAAATCAATAAAAGTTGTCACATTGTAACTTTTCATGACTGGTAAAAAGATATCTGTATTGTAAAATTAAATAATTTTCACAGATGTTCACAAATTTATTAGAAATTTCTACAGTAACAAAAGCACATCATGTCTTTTTAGTAAATGCCATATGTGTGTTCTTTTTTGCCTCTGTAACGGTCCATGTATCGCAGCGGCTGTCCGTGAGGATATTTTTTCTGGGGTGGGTGGTACACTGGTGGTCGGTCATACTCAAACACTGGCTCTCGCATATCTGTGGGGAGGGAAAAAAGCTTTTATTTATTTCTTTTAGACTTTCATCCTTAACTGCATCCTTATGTTACAATGACTGAACTTGCTCATCATGCAGCCATTACCATTGATAAAACTATACAGCACAAATAAAATGTGTTGAGGGGTGGTTCTCACACTGACATGGAAACAACCCAGTGCCGCATTGTATGAATGAATAACACTCGGTGTGTTTTACAAGGATCCTAATATTGACGTCTGTATCTTTGT
>JAOTRN010000053.1:5882126-5922636 GCA_028566695.1 Bagroides melapterus
TATATTGTAAGATTTTGTATAATACAGCAATACGCCATGAGAGGGTGGGTGTTACTGTGATTATCATGGGAACATGAAAAGTAAATGCAAACTTTCCACCTTTGGTTGTTGAGTAACAGAACCGACAAATATTAGAGAATCATATGGGCAGAACAATGGCTTGGGAGGACAACTATGGTCTAAAAACCTGGGTAGTTAATATTTTATTCAGTTACTGTGAGTTACAAGTGAGCACAGGGGAACTGACATGGAAAGAGATTAGATTTTGCAATTCAACATTACTCCACCATCCCTGTAACTTATACCCGCACGTGGTTACAGCTCTTTCAAGGCTAGTTGCTTAGTCTTCTCTGTGTGAAAATAAATATCAACCATGGAGAGGATTGGGGTGGGGGGTAAGCAAAGCAACTACTTCCTGATAAGAAGTCCACTTAAAAAACAAAACAAAAAAAAAAAAAAAACACTTACTGAACAATGTGTGGAAGGTGCTGGTGACGGAGTTGTCCCACTGGCTCTGAAAGAAAGCCAGTCCAGCAGGGGTAATTTCATCTTCATGTTTCCTGTAGAAGTCCAAAGTCTTAAAGCTTTGCTGCTGTAGACTGTAACTGTAAGTACACACACACAAACAATATGCTTCAGGTATTTGCCAAAAGTTATCCAACTTAATTACAGAATATGTACAAGATTCTGATGACAGCACATTTCTTCAACCTTAAATAATTTCAGGTAAATTCCTTCGACACTCCAGTCTGGTTAAAGTTGTAATAGCAGGTTGAAATAAAGTTGAAATACAGATCGTAACAGATTCTTTAAAAATAAAGGCCAAGACTTTTGTACGAAAAGACTTTAACGTACCCAGAGTTCACGCTTAGAAAAGATTATTCGGAAGTTCTATTATTAAAGAAGTTGACATTTTATTTTTATTGTTATGCCTTTAATTAAAAAAACATTTTTATGGTGTTGTAAACTTCAAATGTATTTTTGCCATTGAAAGCTTTGGAAAATAAGCATCCTTTTCTATATATAGTGTAGTACTTGAGTGCTGTCAGTCCTGTTGAGGTTTGTTCTCTTGATAGGTCACCAGATAACAGAAAATAAGGGTCTGTAAAGCTGTAAAGTTGCTGTAAATTTACTTAATAATAATAAAAAAAATAAAAATAAAAAAAAAACTGAACTTATCTATTTAGGTCTTCCATTGTGGGGAGTTTTGTGAGAGTTAGATAAATCACCAGATGTTTTCATTTTCCCACGTAGGAGGAAAAGTAAAGACCACTCAAGAGCTCTTGCTCATACTGATTTGCTATTTTTTGTATTATTCATATTAAACATGCCATAGATCTATTAAAATGAGTTAATTTTTATTTGTATAGAAATTTTAACAAACATTTTCTCAAAGCGGTTTTACAGAAATATAAAAATTCAAAGTAAAAATTACAATGGTTAAAATTTAAATGTATACTTATGCCTAACCATCAAGCCTGACGATACGAGCAAGAAACCTTGAGAGGAACCAGACATCTCTGGGAGACAGATGTGTATAAATAATGAATTCATTATCAAATTAACAAATTCCCTTCTTTTGAAGCCATCAACAAATGTTCAATGATGGCAGCCTGAGCGAAAGAGTCTAGTTTCCAAGTAACTTGTTTGTTGTTTTTCTTCATAGAACCACAAGCTTTTGTTCCACCATGATATTACTCCGAATTTAAATACAGTTTGAGGTGACAAATTTACATCTCAATTTATGCCCACATAATTAGACATACTTGTGTAGTCACAATTGTGTCATTTCATATCATACTTAAAATGAAACCACAAGGAGTGTGTGAGGCATTCAGTTCAACTGCACCGTCCCTTAGTTTGCACTCTATATAAAGGTAAGGAAGTTACAAATCTCTTTCGAGTAAGGAAGTTACAAATCTCAAACAGAGGTCATGTGGAAAAAGAAGGTTTTAAAAGAAACTTCAGTCACTACAATAATAAAGGAAATTCTGGTCAGCAGTATTTTATCATGTTTGTGATACTTGATTTTTTTGCCTGTGGTATTTTTAGCATTCCCCCTGACAGTACACACATTGTACCTGGGCATGAAAAGACTTAATTCATCATAGGAATGCAAGATAAGACCTGAACTGCATGCTGCACAGATGCTACATCCCAAGTTGTATTCTTGATAGTGGTGTGTGGAGTGTCTTCCCAAATTTCCTCAACTTACCAGGGCTTTGGTCTGACTTCCCTACTAAAGTCAACAACAGAATCCTGCTTGAAGAGGATAAAGACATATCTGTGAAATCCTGTTCCCTTGGCAGGGAATGGAGCCACGTAATGAGAGAGTTCTTCACCAGAATGTACAGCATTTCCAGGAATATTACCACTGCAAAAAAAAAAAAAAAAAAAAAAGAAGATTACATAATCACCATCGTCATCAGCCCTGTATAAAAACACTCACACAGCCCTAGTGGCATTGTTTTGCTATTATTTAAAAATATATATATATAAATTAAAAAAAATCCAAATGTAATTAAAAACTACAGTGGGGTCCAAAGAATCTGGGAGAACAGTGAAAATCAGTTTTTTTTTTTTTACTTAAAACTGGAAATCACTTCAGATTTTACAACTGAATATTTAATATTAATATGCACAGTATTATTAACACTTCTCAATCACTTCAGGTTTTAGGATATATATTGGCTTCTCTTCCATCAAGCGGTTAAAATGAAACTGTGTTTATATTGAATCTGATGTAAAACATCCTAACATGGAGGAAAAGAAGGAAATGAGGCAATTTTTTTTTTTTTTAAGTAGTAACAACTACTTAATGTTGTTACTATTTTGGAAGCTACAGCTCATAATCATCAGTCATAATATTTATAGTAAATAAAATTTTTATATATTATTTATAGAGCCAGTGTAGATATAAAGACAGTTTGACAACACTCTTCAATAAATCCCTGTAGCCGATATTAAATATTTACCAGAGTGCTCATTTTATTATTATAAGGTCATGTTCACATCACGCATCTTCTTTTGATATCAAAGGCATCACTGTAGCTTGAATCTGAACCTGTTTTTACATCTCCCTCCTCAGTGTCCTCAGTGCATCACTAGCCTAGATGCTAGCCTAGCCTCTAGCATCTGTGGTGTCGAGGAAATAAAGTTTAAATACTTACACCAGCCAATGAACATATTCCTGCTCACTATCCTGCAAATGTTCATCTGGGAAAACACAGAAGCAAAAAAAATCCCCTGTTAAAGAATCATCATTTAACCAGACATGTAATACATCGATATCGCCATCTTGTGGTGCAACCTGAAACCGACAAGTGTTCACAGACACGAGCAATTAAAAACACTTGAACACAGACAACCTGATTCCTTCTCCTCCCTTAACAATATACTAGTCAAGAAGAAACTAACCAAAGCTCCAATATGGGTATCACAGATCACAGTTTTATTTAACTTTTACCTGGGCTTGTTAGCAGCAACGTCCAAAGAGAATTCTCCTCTGCCTCGAAGCTAATGTGAGGTGCTGATGAAGCCTGGAAACACAAAGTATCAGATCGTTGGCTTTTTATTTATTTATTTTAACAGAGCACCTTTGGCAAAGAATATTACTGCACGAGAGAACAGAATGTGCATAACAAATGGCAATTATACATTATGTTATTACACCATGCACTGTAGCGTCAAGGGTACCAACGTCTCAAATTAACTAACTTTTTTTTTTTTTTTTTTTTTTTTAAATAAAGGCGATTGAATATAATCACACGCAATGCGACGCCGGTAGTTTTAACATCATCCAGATAATTTTTTTTTAATCTGGTCTATTGTACTAGACGTTTGTAAAACACCCCCCTCCCCATTTACCGTCGGCGCCTGTTAGCCCCGCCCCTCCTACTTAAAGCTGCAGCGTTGAGTACAAAAAACTTCAACATTCCACACTTCGGGGTACTTATTTATTTATTTTGTTTTTTTCCCCCCTCTTTCGAAGTAAGAGCATCACCATTTTCAGTGTGAACACACTATTCACACCATCCATTATGCTACATAAAGGTACAGAATAGTGCAGAAGAATGCAATTTGGGACACACATAGAGCCTTGTTCAGGTAGTCTCACCTGACTAGGTGATAAATGATTGCCATAATGCACCATGGCATTGCTGTCTTCACCATATGCCACCCTCAGCATTATCCTTGGAACAAAAGAAGCCATGGGGAAAAGGTCTCTGTATATTCCATAGTGCTCTGCCAGCCTCTGTATGTGGTAAGGACCATTAGTTTTCTCCCATTCCTGCTTCACTTCGTCTAGATGAACACGATCTAGAAAGAGGAGAAGCACTCAAGGTCTTACTGAACATGTAAATAATAATAATAGTAATAATAATAATAATAATAATAATAATAATAATCTTTAAAACCATAGATAACTTTGTAACAAGAACTAGGTATTGCATACGCGTGCAAAGACGAGTCGCTCTCTCCAGCTCTGGGTTCTTTTTGTTTTCCTTCATGACCTTCCTTCTTTCCCGAACTTCCTTTAACCTGGAGGGTCGGCAGTGAGGCAAGCCTATGTCCACTGTCTTAAAGTCTATAGAACAGATAAATTATTTTTCACTCCAGAATAAAAAAAAAATTGAAGTGAAGTGACAATGTAATGGCATTAACCCCAACCACTGCTTAGTTCATCCAAGCAAAGAATGTTACACATAAGGCCAGATAACAAAATTCTCATAAAGGAATTGCAGTTCAATTGCATTATGTATTTAAGATTACACCCCACCCCCACCAAAAAAAAAATCAACATTTACCATTCTCAGGTTTCTTTTCCACATGTTTCCTGTAGGTCTTCCACCAGACTTCTTTATTACTTTCCTCCTCTGCAATTTGAAGGTAACGTGTATAGCTGCAATATTTCTCGAGAGCCTCCAGGTTTTTCCAGTCTATATCTTCATTTGGCATTGGACCAAGTGGTGCAGTCCGGCGGTATAATACAGCTGCAAAGGAGACAAGGGAACATGGATAAGCATACAATGTAAAACATCTGGCGGCTTTATGTAGTGTCAGTGGTGCCCAAAACCATGTACCATATATTATTGTACCAAGTAAACAGAGAAAACACAAAATAAAATTGTTGCTATTTTATGTATCTGTCTTGTAGCACAATGTACTGTCTGCACTGTCTTTTGTCTTGCACCATTTGCACACACTCTACGTGGTTAGGACTTACTTTTTTAGTAGCTCGGTTTTGTTTCTATGTAGTTCAGTGTAGTTTTATTTAGCACCATTTTCCTGGAGGAACATTGTTTCATTTCACTTTGTAGTGCATCATCTACATATGTTTGAATTGACAGTAAACGCTTTGTGACTTGTGTGACTTGACTTGTCAATATTTTGCAGATGCTTGTAATACTCTTCACATTATCTTTGTCCACCTGCAACATCATACTTGAAATCTGAGGTTCATGCTCTGAAGATGTCTTCTGTGAGTAGTGCTGCTGCAGGGTTTCAATCATGATCTCAGATTACCATCTGTATGATATTTCTATCCATAATCTCTCTGTGACTGCAAGCATTTTCTTAGTGTTCTCTGGTTTCATTCCAAAAAATGCCATTAGGTGAAGACAAATTGCCTCTGGTGTGTCCTGATTTGGATCCGAATTCCTTGGACCTGTATTCCTTCCTCATACCCAGCATTTCCAGAATAGACACCAGAGTGTGCGTGAGAATCCTCCAAAAAGTTTAGCAAAACTGTGTTTATAGTTTTTTGTTTTTTTTCTTTGTTTGGTGTGCAGCACCTTGTGGCTACTTGACCTTGAAATTAAAGGTGCATTGTTGTGAACATTGATCCATCTACAAAACAACATATTATAAAGCATGTCTGTATTCAAGCCTATTAATTGCCTATTAATCCAAATAATGCAGCAAAATGTACGAAGCGTAAATATGAACTCAGTTAATTAACATTAGTTACACAAATGAAGGTGCACACACGAACATGGGGCAAGACATGGACAAGTCAATTTATGGCCACCGAGGTGGAAGAAAAATAAAATAAATGTATCAAACACTGACTGAAAACTGACTGATTTTGGCAAACATCAAAAATGGACTTAAATAAATCTTAAATAAAACGTGCACACAGTAAAGTCTTCATCATCAGTTAGGTGTGACATTAGCACCAGGCTAAAGAGACCCACAGTAGGCAATATATACGCAGAAAAAATCACAAAATAAACATGGCTAGAGCTAAAAACAAAAATCATCACTGACCTGCTGTTTTAAAATGTCTCGCGTTATTTTTGACCCCTAAATCTGTCCCGATACGCAGCACCCGCGCTACTGTCCTCTGCAGCGCCATCTTGGAATACACTGAATAAGAGTGACGTTTACAGCAATAAGTAGGATATTTATGAGTACTACGTCACAGATCCTTTTCGAGGTTCTGCATAGCAAACCTTCGTATTGCTAGCGATACATCGCTCTTAGCAAAGCCAAGTAAGTACGTATGTTTTGTAAGCTTGTACAATAAAAAAGAGTAGATGAGACATTGTGCGTTATGTAGCATTCAGATTATTTGACAATTTGGGGGGAAAAAAGAATATTAACATTTAAGTTGTTAGCTTGTTAGCTGTCAATACGGGCAATCTGCTGGTTAAATGTATAGTGACTCATTTCATTATCATTGATACTGTGAACACAAATAAATATCTAAATATCTTAAATCCTTAAAAGGGGGTTCTCTTTGCAGGTTAACATAAAAAGTCACATCCAAAACTCTTGTTCACAGTATATTTTGTCTTCATTATATAACTTATCACACACCTTGTTGCAAAGCATCAGAGTAATGGTGGGCGTTTACCTAATCTGCAACCTCATTTTTATTTCATGTGATCCTGGTACACAGGTCTGGTCATGGAGGAGCACAGTCTGACCTGCACTATCTGCTTGGAGCGTTTCAAATATCCAGTGACTATCCCTTGTGGCCACACATTTTGCAAGGTATGCATATCCAAACACTGGGATCAGATAGAACAAGGTGGACATCAGAGCACATTCAACTGCCCAATTTGCAAAAAGACTTTCTCCCCAAGACCCACTCTGAACCGAAATGTGTCCCTGTCCGTTTTGAGCGAAGTGGCAGCCAACAGCGCAGCAGAGAGGGCTACCGGTGCGGCATGCATGACAGACCGACTCGCAGATGGCTCAGAGGAGCTCTGTCCTCGCCATCAAAAGCCGCTTATCTTCTACTGCAGGAGCGATCGTATGTGTGTGTGCTCTGCGTGCTCTGTGAAAGAATGCAAAGACCATGACAAGGTTCTGGTGGAAGAGGAAAGGAGTAACAGAGAGGTAAAAAAATAACTTCTAGTAAGAACTGTTTCTAGCAGTAGTGCATAAATGTGCTGGTGTTATTTATTTATTTATTTTAGGACTGGGCTCATTAACGCGTTATTATCTTACAATTATTTTATCGCGTGTTAAAGCAGTTTTTTTTTATGTATATTATTATTTTAAAAATGCGTTGCTCACTGGCTCTGAATACACATACAATCCATGGGTAACAGGAGGGGTTGGATGTTGATCAGTACTGGTTTGGGATAGGCGTCAATATGCATCTCAACCAATGAGAGTATTTGGGGGTGTGGCTAAGACTGCACAGCGCTCACACGACCCGGAACAGAAAAGAACTAGCTGGACATTAAAATGGAGAAAGATACCGAACTCTTAAATGGACCAAAGTTATTTGTTGCCACTTCAAAGTTGAATTTTCTGCTCAGCGGAGTACTTCATTAATGTTTTAAGTTGAGGTTTACAAGAAATATTTTAACTGTTGCAATGTAAAGGGAATACTGCTGTAAAAAGTGTTTGCAAACCAAATGTTATTGCATATTTGTGCATATAGCAGTACTTTTAAAATAAAACTGCACAATACAAACTGCACAATATAATCGTGCTTAATCGCAGAGAAATCCTTCAGATTATTTGCAGTTAAACATTTTAATTGTTGCCCAGCACTATTTTTTTTTATTTGATAATGTTCTTGGATGGCGAACATTGCTGCAACAAAAATAGATGATGTCTGAGCCATATTAGAAAGACTATGTAATTGTTTATTATATAATATAATCAATTCTTACAGTGTTATGTTTATTGACAGGAGGGACTGAAGAAGAAGTCCATGGAGATTGGAAAGTGCATGGGGGATACGGAGAACAACATTCAGGCGCTCTCTGAAAATATTACTGAAGCTAAAGTAAGAAACAACACACCCTCATGAGATGTTACAGCATTAGTGAAATCAGAGGTTTGAGGTGGTCTGAAGTTGGTGTTCCAGACACTCAAGTTCTTCCAATCTAAACATTCATACCATGTCTTCATGGAGCTTGCTTTGTGTGCAGGAGCAATGTCATGTTGCTTTGGGACACAGTTCCAGTGAAGGAAAATTTCTATGATATATCTACAAAGACTTTTTTTGTTATTCTATTTTGAACTTCAGGTGTTATAATTTTACATAAATCATGTATCTTATTATTCTTGTGTCAGCTTAATCTGAATAATGTTATATTACAATATTTTACAAATATTAAAAAAAAATACCATATATACCTACTATGCATATAATGTGCCATAAATAAATTTTTGTTAAATTCTAATTTAACTAGTTTGTTTAAGCAAAATAGAACCTTACAGTGGTTTTAGGAGTAAAATGTGTTGGAAGTGTTTCTCAGCGCTTATGTAACTCACAGGTGTCCCTGCAGCAGACGTCTCAGTGGGTGAGTGCCAAGTTCTCTCAGCTGCTGAAGGTGCTGATTGAGAAACAGGAAGTAACACAGAGTTTCTTGGAGCAGCAGCAGGCCAGCACTGTGGCTCAGGCTGAGGCTCGGCTCAGTAACCTGCAGGAGAAACTCGAGCAGCTCAGAGAGCTACAGGAGCAGATCAGCAGCCTCCGTTCACTCCCCGACTGCCAGTTTATTCAGGTTAAAACAACTCACACACTGTAGCATAGCACACTGAGAACACTGAATTCATGGGTGTGTCTTTGGATCTAAGTGTCGTGTCCCTTGAAGGCCCTTTGCACTAGACACTTTGCTTTAATTAGTCAATAATTAGGTTTTGATTGTCATTCTCTATATAGTTTGTACAGTTTTACAGGACACAAGATTAGATGAGTGTAGGACATTAAGTACACAGAACAATGAACGCACTGGACAACAGATACAAATTAAAAAAATTTTGTCACATACATAGCATACAAAGTACAATATGTAATTGACTGCTTTTTATGGCTGTCCTTATTATGTCCTTATAATAAAGTTGGGTAGAAATTAACACTAAGCTGTTACACAAAGAAAGCAGAACAATGTTGTGTGGGAAAGCTATTGAAATAGACTATATATACACTGTTGTTCATTCAATAAATATAGCTGCAATAATTGCAACAAAAATTCAGCTTTTCTATCACTGAAGTCTATGAACAGCATCCATGCATCATTGTCCTGTGAAAGTGAAAGGCAGCAGATATGATGTCTGTTGATCAGTTAGGTGGGTCAGGCATCTTGGGATGGGTCCAGTGTGGAGGGAATTGTTTCCTGACTAGCCACTCAAAGCACTTCATGATTATAGGTGTGACCAGTAATCAATCAGGCAGGACGTAGATGATATTAAAACTCTTTAGCTGGTGTGTTGACTTGTTTATGATATGTTGGTGTGTGTGAAACAGGACTCCAGACTGGTTGAGGTTCCTCAGATGGGTTCGGTTCCTGTAGACATCACTGTAAACCTTCAGGAGAAGCTGAATCCTGTCACGGACATTCTGTCTCGCATCTCAAAGCTGGTGTGTGAGGATCTGGATAAAGCTGTGTATGCAGCTGTGAGCCACAATAAAGAAGGTTAGGACTCATCGAAAAGTGCAAATAGCATTTATTTATTTATTTATTTTTTTATGTACTGACATTTTGTTTTTGCACAGGATCTCCTCAAGACAAGAGACCAATGCTCGCTGTAGTACCAAGTCCAGCTACTCCACCTTATCCAGCAGGAAAGGAAGGCCTCATTCAATGTAAAAACATTTTATACAGCATTACTTTTACAGATTTACATTAATATAGATAAGGGACTTCCAACTGTCCTCTATGAGGAGGTGAGGCTAAATACTATCATAAAAAATAATGATAAAAATAATCTGATTCATTGGGTATTTAAAACCTCTTAGTTACAATTCTAGTAGTAAAAAATAAAGAAGTATTAGCTTAAATGAGTTCATTCTAACTGTATCACCAATATTAAACATTAAACTGGCAATTTAAAATAATATATATATATATATATATATATATTATTTTAAATTGCCAGTTATATATAATAAATTGCATTATATATATATTTTCTTGTCACAGATCGTTGTTCGTTGACCTTTGACCCTTGCACGGCCAACGCTCACCTCATGCTTTCTCAAAACAACCAGCGGGCGGAGCACCTTGTCTCAGGACCTCATCCAGTGCCAGCTGACGAGGCACGCTTTGATCACACCTGGCAGGTGTTGTGCTCAGAGAATTTCGCACACGGTCGCCACTACTGGGAGCTGGAGGTGTCTAAGCCTTGGGCATACGTAGGTGTGACATACCCAGGCATCCCACGGAAGGAGAAAGGCAGGACGTCCATGCTGGGAATGAATGAGCTTTCATGGAGCCTGCAGCTGAACGAACGCCAGCTAACTGCTTGGCACGGCAGCCATGGAGAACCTGTATCAGGTGAGCTGCAGTTAAACAAGCGGCCTCTGCGCATCGGCATGCTGCTGGACTACGACGAAGGCACTCTGGCTTATTATGGGGAGAACCAGGTGAGGCTGCACGCCTTCCACTGCATCTTTTCCCACGAGCTCTATCCTGCCTGCTGGATCGGGGAGGGAGTCAGCGTCACTCTCTGCCCAGTGTGAACAACTTTTTCAAAAGCAGTAAGGCATTTCAGATATCCAGCTCATAAAACACTTTCTATCTACTTTTTCCCTCTGCAACAAATGAACAAGCACACCATAAGGTCACTGAAGTTCACTGGAGCAGGGAAGCATTTCCAGGCCTCCACGAACTGTTGTGGAGATCGTCACCACTAACACGTGCTTCTAGCAAACACCACTTCCTGAAACCTAGACTTTTATTAGAAAAACTGTTTTTCTCTATGCTCAAAGACATTATAGAATAATGCTCCAGCACAAGTTCCATTTTTTTATTTAATATAATGTGAACAACCTTATTACTTAACTAATAACAGTTTTTTCTAATGTTAGATTTGTTTTAAGTTAAACGTTGTTGCACTTCATGCACTTTTTTGGCATGGTGAAAATGTTCGGTACTCCTAAAATAAGCCATGGCCTCACAATAAGGCGTGATAAACTTCCTGAACAGCTTTACACAAGACAGAAAATGGACCATACATTTAAGATCAATCTCTTTATGCTCTTAAGCCTCTACTATATTAGATATATAACAGAGCTGCACAGTTCTTGAGGAAACAAGAATCACGCCTGATCGATTGTCTGCATTCAGTAAGTTACTGATTTACTGCATATTTGTGGTGCAATAGATATAATACAAACTCCTGAGCCGAGATAAAATTTTAATATGAGCATTGAGTTTCATAATTAGTCAGCCTCCTGCTGATAGCAAGGCAAGCTACACATGAATGAAAACGCCACACTATTCACAAGTTATTCTCTTCATAATATTAAACATCAGCATTTGGTAGACACCCTTATTCAGAGTGACTTAGATTTATCTCATTTATATAAGCGTTAAGGGCCTTGCCCTAGGACCCAGCGGTGACATCTTGGTGATTCTGGGATTCGAACACGCAGTAGTCCAGTATTTCAACACTATATCCACATACTGCTCCTGTCCAGTCTAGGGGCTCTTCTGGGAAACCTGGGGCTATTTCCACACACCCGATTTCCTCTTTCATGCCTGGGACTTCTTACACTATTCCTCTAAATAAATTGAGTTGAGTTGTCCCTTGCCATCATCATTCCACTCAATCCCTTCTTTCTCATGTTATATCACCTCTTTTTCATCATTTGTAGACTCTCTGTTCTTCAGGTGCATGAATGGTGTCATGGTCTGCTCATTGGTCAGATTGACTAATGAGTAGTATTGATTTGCAGAGAGACATGAATTTAGATTGTGTTTTTTTTTTTTGTGCAGAACTACTCCAAAATATTATTAGCTGTACAATATATAAAATGTAAACGGTTTTGAGCTTTTTTAAGTTTCAGGTACTACGAATTACATTTTGTCACTTTCCTTGTTAATTTTTTCCTTGTTGTACTTCAAATTCTGTCGTTCCAGTAGTCATTTTCCTTTGTTGAGCCATTTTAAACTGCAGTAACACTGAAGCACATAGTTCTACTATCATTTTAAAAATGAATATTGCTTCATAGACACTTCATTTATTTATTAGATTGATTTGATTTTTCAAACTTCCTAGTGAGTGAGGTTTACAACTAATTTATGTATCCCCAAATTAGCACAAAATGTCTGTTTTTTGTGTTTTTGCTTTGTTTAAAATAACATGAGCCCAGTCTATCCTTTCTAGATCTGATCTAGAACCAGGTTTAATATGGTGGTGGTTTTTGAGTCTGTCCTTGAGCTTCAAGCTTGTCACATTGCTGCCTAGATTGGATTGTCAGTATTTAGAAATAGTGTTTAATTTCAGGCCAGCATATTTACATTACTGTCCTTCCGTGAAGGAAATATTATTCATTTTATGAATTCATTCATTAATGGATTGAGTGTGAAGCACATTGATTATGTACATTGATTATGTTAAATTGTCTTTTTATTGTGACTGTTAAGATGCAGATAGACTTTGAACTGCAAACATTAGTCCGATTGTAAATACATAAACGATAATGAATCTTTGGGAACAAAGAAACGGGGACAAATGATAAATACACTCCAGTTTTTAGCAAGAACTCAGGAGGGAAAAAATTTAAAATGGACCGAGTGCCATCCAAGAGAAATCTGTCTTTCATCCTGAAAAATGTATTTTAAAATGTTTGTTTGCTGTAAAAAAAACAAAAAAAAAAACAAAGACAACCTTGTAAACCAGACCTTTAAACTTGTACATGTTTAATTTAATAAAATACATCCATTATGGTAGACGTCACAGCTGAGCGCATGCTTGGATGGTTACATTTTATTATCCAAAATAAATCGAGTCAGTACTGTTTAACAGCAAGAAGTGTCTGTGGATGAGATTTTGTTCAGAGTGGGTTGTACTGATGCATGACAATAAGGAGGGGGGAAAAAAAAGGTAATGTGCAGGGTTAATTTGAGTCATGCTCCAGAGAAGCACACAGATACGAGTAGCACAAGGACAGCGGGTCCACAGGTAAAAATATTAATGTCTAAATTAATACACAGCAGTGATTAATATTTTTCATCACAAACGTGTTGGTCCTGTATCCTATGAAACTAGACCAGCGCCAAAAAAATAAACTCAAATCGAGTCCAATATACAGTCAGCTCTTTACATATGCAAAATATAATATTAGAAATTCTTTGTTGTAACTCTAGATAAGCCCTGCACATTTCATTCTTTCTCACTCGCCTGACTTTTTTGCTTTTAATCTTTTTTTTTTTTTCTGCAATACCGTCACAGTTTAACGCTCACTGGAATAGACTCCTGGTATTAGAGTTAGTTAAATTAAATGCTGCTCAGAAGGTGTGTGTGTGTGTCAGAGAGAAAGAGAGAGACCATTGAGTGAGGAGTTTGAGGGATGGCTTTGGGAATTCTGGTGACATTCACTGGTTCTTCTTGTCTTCAGGTGGTGAGTAAGGTGGCGGCTTGTCCTAGTAAAGAGACGGACAACAAAACAAATATAGCGAATAAATAAGTAGTATGGCGATACTGCTACTATACTGCCATCTTGTGGGGAAACAGAGGGATTGCTGTTTACTTTATACTGAAAATTGTAATTTGAATAGCACGGAGAAAAAGAGCTTCAAAGGCATGACATCCCACTTGGAGCCAGATGTAATGTCTTAGCCTAGGGTTAGCGGAAACCCAATAGTGCTTATAACCCTGAGAACATAATCCTCCCAGTAAAGCTTGGTGGTGGTAATGTTATGCTACAGGAATGCTAGACAACTAGACAACTGAAAGAAATATCCTAGATAAAGGGGAGTGAATACTTAAGCAGCCACATATTTCTGTCTTTTGTTGTTTAATTAACCTTAATAAAAACATTCAGCTCCTTCAAACATTAGACATAGTCTGTAAATGAAATGGTAAAGGTTTTTAATTCATTCCATTTCAATTCTAGTTTCTAAAAACACTACAAAATGTAGAAACGGCTCGAATACTTTTGAATGACATGTTTACAGAGGATGTTGAGCTGTAATTGTGTGAGATAGTAGGTTTTGTGTGAGACATGATGGATGTACATGTATGAATGGGGTCGATATCAGAGATAAACTTACATCTGGCAGGTAAACGTGAGCTGGAGCAAGAGGAGCAGCGTTTGCACTGGCTGCTGCCTCAGCTGCTTTAGCTTCCGCTGAAAGAAAGAAAGAAAGAAGGGAAGGAAGGATGGAAGGAAGAATGGAAGTATGGTTGGAAGGTTGGTTGGAAGGATGGAAAATTCATTCAATTTACGTCTAATAATTAATTATACTACATTATTTAATACACATTAGCCTAATAGCTAAGAAAAAAATCAATCCCTATCATATTATTAATTTGCCCAGTGTTGTATTAAAATTTCTTAATTTGGAAATCACTAATTATAAAAATGTGACGAATAAACTAGATTAGATCATGGGAAAAAAATACACTCTGAACATCTTGATGTTGCTAATGTTTTATTCTCCACTCAGGCTGTAAGTGCTCATCTAGAGTCGTCTCCATCCTATCCATATAATACAAACTGATCATTAGTCTGGCCTTGATATTTCTGATGGGCTGTGGCTGTGGTGCGGACCTGCAGGTGTACGTGGTAGGTCGGGGTCTGGAGGGGCTTGGGCCAGTGAGGCGGAGTAAGGTGGAGGGGGGACATAGGCTGCAGCACCATCAAATCCTGGAGGATTGGGATACAATGGACCTGGAAACAAAACAAAACATTCAACAGCACCAATCATCCATTTCCTCTGTTCAGACCTACTACTATCACACTTATCTATTAGAACAGTGGCTTTTTTAACAACATTCCTGTTTGCTTGCTTTTTGAAATCAACATGCATGGCCAAACCTGAGAGACCTGCGTAATGGTTATTCTACACATAGTGTATTACCTGGAGGTGGAGGAGCAGGGTACGAATACCCAGGAGGAGGTGGTCCAGTGGAGTAGACGCCATTAGCTGGAGGTGGAGGCGGGTAGGCATATGCACCATTAGCCATGTATGGACACCCAAGATTAGGGGTCACGGGCTGCCCTCTGGAAGCTTGTTGGAGAAATCAGAAATACAACTCGTACAAATTTAGTTTGCTTTATGTATTATTGTTGAAGGAAAAAAGAAATAAATTATGATTGTCTCCTTTCAGGTGAATTGAGCACACACCCTGGTCAAAGGCTCATAGTATCTTAAGTCTGTAACCTAGTGAACAAGGGTTAATGTATTCAAAGATAGAGACTTAAAAGCACTTTTGTACGTCGCTCTGGATAAGGGGGTCTGCCAAATGATGTAAATGTAAAGGACATGAAGATGAGGATTAGGTAATTTAGGACACACACACAGCAGGCATCATATCATAGAATATGTAAAAGCAGAACATGAAGCTTCATCAGTGACTCAGACAGTAAGTGCTAGAGCTGTGCAAGTGATCAGTTTGTATAATTATTAGGTATAGGCAAATAATTCTCTAATTCTCTCTCTAATACCTCTAAGCCTTTCTTTGCTGTTTTTTTAAGCTGAAAAAAAAAAAGGTTTTGGACTGCAACAGAATCTAAATAACAACATTGTACTTATGAGGTAATATTTTTGGCTCTTTGTGACTGAAGTGCACTTAAAGGAAACAATAGACCTGTAGAAACTGAGAACAGTAGATATATTTACCCTGAGCAGCCACCTGTAACATGTACTGTCCAAACTCAATAGCTCCACCAGAGACAAAGATCAGCTTGAAAGTTGCAGAACCCTCCCAACCACCTGGAAAGCAAAAGACATCCAAGACATTTTAATGTGGATTGAGAACTAAATGCCAATTCTGGTGCTTAATAAACACTGACAGACTGTATTCATTATTCATTTCAGTGTTTGTTTTATATTTTATTACTGATGACTCATCTCAGGGTTAATGATTGGGGATCATGACACAGCTCAATTTCTCCTCAAATTAACCCTATAGCTACCGTTTAGTACTTATGACTGACGGTTCTTTTTCTATTTAAAATCGCTTGTGGAAGTGGGAAGGGTTTATTTGTGAATGGAGCTAATGGAGATGAGGGTCGTGAGTGGTAAGGATCACACACACCTGTGCCAAATGTCACTAATGACTATTCTAGGTTGCAGTGAGATGTGGCATCGAAGAAACAATGGAGAGAGTGGAGCCAAGGGGGATGAACACACAGAGCTCTGTGTGTGTGTGTGTGTGTGTGTGTGTGTGTGTGGAGCATGCTTTAAAGCATGCTGTGATATTTACACCTCCCTCCAATTCCTCTTTCCCAAGTGCACTCAAGCTTAGTACCGTGGCATTTATGACAGATTCTACATGCTGTTTTTGCTAGTTCAGTAACAGATTGAAGTTGTTACCTCCCGGTTCAGCACTGACGGTGCCCTTGACGTAGTTAGCTCCAAGCACAGGTTGTTTCACCTCACAGCCCTTCATCAGGTAGAATGGCATCATAAATGACTGCAAAGCCTCTTTCCCCTTTGTTACAAAGATCACCTGATTAAATAAAGAAAAATACAAAAGAAAACAAAAAGAAATTGTAATGACAATGAGTACAAGCAGAAAACAACTGCTGCACCAGGATTTTTTCAGTCCTTCAAGTTAAAAACACAATAAGAATGCAGATTAATATCAATATATAAAACACTATTCCATATAGGTATTTTGTCAGGGAGGTCTCCCCGTACTGGAATTTCACAGCCAAAATTAGGATTGGAGTAGAGGCAGAATGATTTCTCTGATATACACCCTTCTGATTTGGGCTTCCAAAAAGAATAAACATTATTTAAAAACACACCTATTATATAGGTAAGTAGTTGACTGGATGTAGTTGTTGTACTGTAGCAAGGAGACAGACAGAGCATTTAAACACAGTTACATGGATCCAGATAGTAAATCAAGCATCTATCCAGTCAGAGTAAATATGCAGTTATACAGTTTTACTGAGCTTTTGACAAGGTTGAGACAAACTCATAACAACAAGATGAAGTATCCACTCAGTAAACCATGAAGTTTCATGTTCAGCTTTTGACATTGAGTACAACAGTGCAACTTTTCAGATTTGTGAGTGATCTCCTAGTTCTACTGGTACAAGAGTTTACTTGGGTTCAAGCACTACATCTAAAAACATGATTTGTTTGTGGTAGAGCACTGAGGATTTTCATCATACCTACCCTGTATGGGGTGAGATAGATACTCCCTTTCCTGCTCTTCCTAAACAGCTCTGGCAAGCTGTCTGCATCGCTGAAAGTCAGCTCGACGTTCTCATAGGACATCAAAACACTAAAGAGACAAGAAATGAGAACAGATGTGCTTTTCTTGAGTGTTCTCCTAATGGTAGTGTTCTCCTAATGGAACTGTATCACTGATACCAAAACAATACTGTAAAAAAAACACCCCTCATCACTTGACATTCAATACTGAGTATGAATTATTACTATTTCTATTTTTGTATCTGTTGATTGTTTCTTGATGCATATGCTCACATATATTACTGAACAACTAGATATTTAATGCTCTATGATTTAGATGTGTACATTAGTCGCATTTAGGTGAATCAGTGGTTTTAAAATCTTCTGTTTAGTGCACCAGTGTGTTTCAGTGTCCAGTTTCATGTAAAGGTGACTTTTCAGACAGAGATTACAACAACTGCTGAGGCCATGAAGCACTTTTGTGGGTCTGACTCATCAATAGACATGATACAGTTTCACATACTGGAAACTTGTGGCATATTTATATAAATGAAAGTGTTCCAGCAGGGATAGTTTACTGGCCAAGCCTACTGGATATGTCCTCATTGTGTCTGGCCACTAGGGCAACCTATGAATAAATAGGCCATTACTCAACACTGTCACACACAAACTTACACAATAGATACTACACAAAACAATGAACAGAAAGTCCCAGATTTTGAAATACACCCAGAAATGGTTTTGGTGTGCCGTTCTGAATTTGAACCAATATGTTCACTGGTCAGGTTTTTAACTGGAGTTGTACCAGCAAAAAAACACTGATAACTACACACTTATACTGAGTTTGTTGATTGCTTCAAAAACTTCCCTTTTCCCAAATAAGTTTGATAAAAAATAAACACCATACTAAAATTAGGCAAGATTCTTTGCTGGTCACTGAGTCAGAGCTTGTTAAATGAAGATGGGCTTTAGTGCTGGTGGAGGTAAGGGGTCCATGCACTGGTCCAAAAGTAGAAGGGTGGGTAGAATAATGGTCCATGCATTGGTTTATGAGTAGCAAGGTTGGGGTGATCAGTGGTCCATGTTGCTACCCAAAGAGCTCAGGATTTCCTAATCCACCCCTTTATTAAAGGTAGAGTTTGTCACTACTGAACTGTCAACACCTCACACAAAACTGACCAACATTATTACTTATTATTAATAAGATGTTTTTATTAATAACATTTTATCTAATAACTCGTTTGTAGAGTCTAAAGGAGATTTAACCCATAGGTCCATACTGCTCTATTATTAGGTGATGAAGTCACGCTAAATACTGACTCTGTCCATGGTGCTTAAAGGGGTAATGAGGCTTTAGACCTGGTGAGAAAACTGAAGCCTTAACTGGTACCTGGAGTTCGCAATAGTCTCTGTGTATCCACATTAATCTTTTCAATCAGTGGTGTCTAGAGATTTTTTGCACTTTGGCCCTATTACAGACCAACGCCTGTTTGCTGAAAACTGTGTTGACCTATTAGATTTTATAAGAGATAATCTTACACACCGCCACGACTATATCAATGTTACACATACACAAAAAAACCACAATTTAGTCAATCTGATAAATAGTTTCCATGGAAACTGTTTGAGATATTTAGTTTCGTTAAATAAATTTTTGCGATATTTTCCCTTTACATATGGCCAAAAGCGCCTGTTATTTACCTCTCACTGTTGTTGATGATCACTCCCCCTGCCTCCGAGTGATTCTGGTTTAAAGCCATTTTATTTCCACTATTCTCTCTTACATCCACAACAGATAGTGCGGCGCAGATCCTTCAAACACAATCACAAACTCGGACAAATAATCCGGAGTTGAAAATGTTTTGTAACGGTGCACCTGTACTTCCGGATTACGTAAGGCCCACTGTGCGTCGTCATGGAGACGTCAGGAAGTACACGGAAATTTCCCGAAACTTCTCCCATTGTTTGTTAAAAATGAACTCACAAATATACTTTTTTTTTTTTACTAAACATCCAAAATATACTTATTTCAACAATTAGAAAATACGACATCTTGATGATTTAAATTACATTATTATAAAACTACATACTGTATCTGTTCCGGGACTTATTAAATATACTTTAAACATACCCTGTGCCCATATTACATGCATTTACCTACATTTGTTCGTGTTTTACCGGCCGTACTTTATTTCAATTCTTTAAATCACATATGCATTTTAAACATAAAACTATGAACATGTATGTCTTTTATTTTGTATTTTATTTTCGTCACCCCACTTCCTCCCCAATATGGTTCCTTCCATTCCACTGGCACGCAGTTGAAACGTCCGCCATGTTGGCTCTGTTCAGCGGTTACGTCCAATAGAAAATACATAAGACGTAGAGCCGGAATGGTTAACTTCACCCACTCTTCCAGCGTGTGTTGTAGCTTGTCTACAGCATGGCTTCCTCTGCGAAAAGAAGAGCGATTGGAAGCGGAGAAAATCCCGAAGACAGTGACGACAGCTTGGATGAAGGATTAGAGGATTCCGGAGAGGAGAGTGAAAATTCCGAAGAAGAAATAAACGAGGTAAATTAGCACCGAATTCTATAATTTCTCAGTCCAATTTCAAGTCCTTGTCTTGCTAGTTAACGTAAACACTGTTAATAAACAACCTTCTTAGTGTTTATTTAGTTTAAGTATTAAGAATTTTTCAACATTTCTGAAAATATTTATGTTTTTAGGAAGTTGTGGTGGATTTTGAGGCACACACCATATCAGACAACGATTTCAGTGGCATTAAGAAACTACTGCAGCAGGTAAATCTTTACATAAAAGAGGCGTATGTATTGTATGTAATATAGATATAGTTTAAAAATTGACAAAACTAAAATAACATTATTTCTATAGGTTTTCCTGAAGGCGCACGTGAACACCTCGGAGCTCACTGACGTCATCATCCAGCAAAATCACATAGGCAGCGTCATCAGGGTGAGACATTAATTCATATTTTATATGATTTTATTTGAAAGGCTTGCTTTCTCATCTTTAGTAAATGTAATGTTCTATCTATATATCTATATATCTATCTATATATAGATAAATAGATAGATAGAACGTTATTACATTTACTAATGTAATAACGTTCTATCTAGATCTCTATCTATATATCTATCTTGGATGTATGGCTATAAGAATTCAATGTACAATTTACTGCTGAAAAATTGTGATACTTTAAAGATGTTTTCAGTGATGAGATTGAATAAAACAGAGGTTTAGGATTTTATTCATTGTGATTACAGCTTTAGTATGTACTGAAGGTTGTTTGTGAATTCATGCTGTGTTTGTGTATTTGTTTGCAGCAAGCTGAGGTGCCTGATGACAGTGATAATGAGGATCCAGACGAAGTATTTGGGTTTATCAGTATTATAAATCTGACTGACAGAAAGGTAGAATACAAGCATGTGTACATTCTAAAAATTTCTTCATTTTCTATTAAAGCAATTTAGAGTATTTGTTATTAATAGTAGGTGTTTGTGTTGAACAGGGTATGGAGTGTGTGGAGCAGATTAAGGAACTGGTTTTGGGGCAGTGTGAGAAGGTGTGCTCAGCTGCTGTTCAGGAACAGTTTCAGCAGGTTATGGAGGATGTATCTAAGAATGTTGGCCTGCTGCTTAGCGAACGATTCATCAACGTTCCCCCACAAATTGCCCTACCCCTCTACACACAACTGCTGTGAGTATTCATATTCATGTGGACAGATTAACATGCTGCTCCTTTTCTTAAGGAAGTGGAAACGTAAATTATGTGGAGTTAATATACTGGTTAGAAAATTCTGTAATGAAACACTGTAGGTCTAGAAACCCTTTGAAAGCTGCAAATGACACCTTGAAACTGATGTGACTAAAAATGAGCTTTTCATTGGCTTCATATAATCGTCTTGATGGATTTCTTGGGGGAAAAAAAAGAATGATAGCTGATTTTAAATTTATTTTATATGAGCAACTAACATATACATATATCGTATATTATTATTTCTTTTTCAAATTTGTAAATTTGCTCCTATTGCTATATGGCGATGGAAGGCTATTATTAATGTTACAATGGAACTATATATGACAAAGATAATGTGTAAAAGCTATTGTATATGTTCACTATTTGGACAGTGAGGAGATGTCTGAAGCACAGAGGACCAATAAACCCAGTGGGAAATGTCACTACTGTCTGTTGATCAGCAAAACATGCCAGGAAGCCAAGAAGTCCACCCCAGCACGAGGGCCTGCCAAAGACACGCCAATGTTCGTCAACGCAGAGGAGGAATTCTTTTATGAGGTACAGAAAGATAACTTCGCCACATTTTTCAATACAGACATCTTATTATATCTGTACATCATTCACCTTGTGGCTCTAATGGCTTTTTGTTTGTTAATCACAGCAAGCCGTGGTGAAATTTCACTACTCCGTCCAGGAGGAAGCTGATTCGTGTCACTCAGGACGATGGTCGTTCGATGACGTACCTATGAAACCCTTCCGGACAGTTTGTCTGATCCCCATGGAGAGAATGCCTGTAATTATGGACAAGCTAAGGGACTATCTCACAATCTGAACACAACACGCTACTCCTCCTCCCCTCCTCCTCAGCCTTACATGTCCCCGTCTTTCATCCCCTTATAACACACCCTTGTTAAAGACCGTGAGGGACGGCTCAGCACCTGCGAGTGAGCTCGGTGTTGAGAGAATATCATCAGGACCTCACAGTCTGCTGAATGCCCTTCAATTAAACACATTTTACCAAGATTACTGAGTTGAGTGGAATTGATTTGATTAATTGCATATTATCATGACATGATTTGTCTATTCTTTAAAGCTGCTATTGTGCAGACAGAAACAGACAACAACAGCGGGGGTGGATAAATATATATACATATAGACAGACAGAAAGATCAGACAGACAGGCAAATACACATGGACAGATACAGGCTACCCATACCTGTCAATGTGCATCTGAATACGTATGTATTAGGTTTAATGAAAATCAGTAAATATCCAGCTTCAGCTAAACTCAGACAGAAATAAACAGTTTGTACGCACCTCAGCAAGAGTTTAACGCTCTGAAATCTGTTTCATGCAATTTGAAATTAACAAATACATTTATCAGGGATGCTTTAATATTATCTATCCATATGAAAGATTTAATTAAATCTGTTCAATTTTCTGAGGCTGGTCATTGGAATCGAATAAGCATTCACTCAGCATTTTATTCTAGGGTATTGTTTTGGTTATGAGTAAAAAAAAATGATGAAAGACTTCACAGTGAGGCATATCTATCCCAGGTCCAAGTGTTAGACTACATCCCGTGCATTAGCATTACTGGATCACACATCTGTCATAAGACTGGGACTCCTCTCCTTTTGTCGTATTTGAAATAACAGAATGCATTTTCTGTCTGCTTTTTTTACTCCTGGCAACTTCAGTGTCCAAAATATGCTGCAGGAGATCCTTACACTCACTAGGGGGCAGGTTGGAGAAGAAATACTGTGGAGCCATTTCGATGAACCTAAAAAAAAAAAAAAATAAACAAAATTAAATCATTGCCATGAATCTTGAGAGATCTCAGAAGAATCAGAATCAAAAGAAGGTACAACAAAAGGATCAACAAAGAGCATTTTACAATACTAGGAACTTGTCTTTGTGTCAGGTGCAAACATGTACAAGTGACTGTCCAATAATATATTACAATAATATAACTATTTACATTATTTGTATATTTTTGGATGTTAATGTAATATCAGAGGGAGAAGTTTGTAATTGCATGTATGCCAGACGTGATGCTCAAGGGTCTGAATTTCTAGCATTTCAGTGCAGGCACTAGGGCTCCTTATGAAAAATAAGTACAATGTAGTGATTACTACATATTTTAATTGGTTAGTAAATCTGAACAAACGATCTAACCGGTTCAAGCCACTGGCAAAACCCCAAAAATTACATCTCTACAGGAAAATGAAAAGATCCTTTGAATTTATGGACTTACACCTTGGGTGAGATTTGTGTGATGGTACGGATGCAGTTGCTGCTGTTGAGTGAGAACTCGTGAAACAGCACCCACTCAGGCAGGCCAAGTTTCTGCACTTTGGCCCCATAAGCTGAAAAAGGGTGAAGCTGTGCCACATGCTTATTGGTCAGCATGAAATAGTTTCCAGAGCCGTCCACATCACGAGCAACCTGACCAACACGGAGGAAACAGTGCAGCAGAAATGTGAGAGTAATTTCTTCTTGATATTGAATCTTTACAGCATCTTTAACTATTATGTATTAAAGACACATTTCATGTCAGAATTAAATAAAATTTTACTATTTATCTCTAACAACTATCCCTAATGAGCAAGGCTGAGGCAATGGTGCTGAGAAAAATCTCCCTGAGATGATATGAGGATGAAATCTTGAACCAGAATCAGAAGGGAACCCATCCTCATTTGGATAGTACTGAACAGTAAATAATGTAAATATAAACAATGTCCTTTCTACAATGATTTATTCAATATGACTTTAAATCTTGGTTTAATAAACTGGCATGATGAGCATGTATAAATAGATTTGCTCTAATTTCTCTGGAGAATAAATGTACCTGCATGAAGAACCCAGCCAGCAGCGCTCGCTTGACGTTGAACGTGTTGGTTTTGGTGCCAAAGGCTGGCGCAGAGATCGGGAGCTCCAGTCTCTCAAGAACGTCAGTCATCTCAGCCCTTATGGCGTCTGCCGTCTGCAGAGCCGCGCCGCACAGAAAGTATTCCTGACACCACTTCTCCTGTGTGAAATCTGGCACACCATAATAGATTGCTTTAGGTCCGGCAGTTACAGAACACGACTGAACCATCTGTAAGACTTTTTCGCCCAAGAGCAGTTGAGTGTAGACAGACCCACCTACCGGCATGAGGAGATCAGAACACATCGATCTCCACATTAACAATAACCCAAGAATTAGACAGTGAGGACCCTGGAGCTGTAAAACACCAACTTTCCCCACTGCATCCCTGTGCCCCAACCCTTGTTCAAGATATAACTGAAATTATTGAACAAATTCAACAATTGCTGAATCCATTGCTTTAAAGGAGGATTTGGACATAAGTCCACTCACATGGCTCTCTCTGGCTGCATTTATAAGTGTTGTAGATGTTGATCAGAGTGAAGTGGTCTCCTTCTGGATGATACAACTTCATGTGACACAGCATCGCTTCGGTTGCCATGCCAACAGGAGGCTCGAGGAAGCAGCTTGGAGCTGGAGGAAAGAATGGACAACAGGATGCACTGTGATGTATATAAATTATTGATATAAAACTGAAATAAATATCTTGATATTATGTTGCCTAAGAAATGTTATCCACATATTGCTCTGTATATTAAAAATACATTGAAAAAATTCATGTTTATTACAGAATTTCCCAAATATTGAAGCATCTGATGAACAGGTTTATTTTAACACTACCAAATACCTCCCACAACAACGTCCTGAATCTGCCAGAACCTGGATCAGGTCCAACTGGCAGTGATTTTTAGACTAATCTTCTAATCTTTACCTTAATTCTAAGGCTTGGTGGGAAATGCAGTGGGGAAACTAGAGCTCCTAATTCATTATTCCTGATCTTGGAGTTTCATATTCTTTACCTGCTAACATGGCTGCAATCGTTAGCACCTCACTGGTACAATCAAACTCGCATGACGCTAACAGAGCTTTAGCCATTTGAGGATCTAAGGGCAACTCGGACATTATGATCCCGATCTCGGAAAGGTTTCCATCATCATCCAAAGCTGCAAGATAATCCAGCTCTTCTAAAGCTTGCATCAATCCTTCAGGATCTGAAGGAAACAGCATGAGTAACATTTCATCAATTTATGATAGACTGCTTTTATAATAATGATATTAGATTTAGAGTAGCCTTTGATCTGCATAACAGTGTTTAGTGCCTATTATCACAACTAATAATGAAATTAGAGTTGTCATTTTTTCTACAGAATCCATATTTATGTGAACAAAGGCTTTGACAATGTGAATAAACCTTGTACAAGAGTCTAAATTGAGCTTTGCTAAATAAATACGATCAATGCATGTGCCTTAACACATTGTTACTAGGTGTGATTCTTCTGTAAAAAAAATTACAGCACCTATTTAATCTATCTGGCTTTAACCCATGTCCTGGTGCCTGAACCCTCACTTCCTATTCATTGTGTTCCCCAGTGAGAGTGAGTTCAGCACTTCATCTGGGTCAGAGCTCGCAGAATCTCGGCCAGTTTCTCGCATAAGCCGAGCTCAAGCTACAGAACAATGAACTGATTAGCGCAGTCACAACAGCGAACACGCATCGCTAAACAGCAGCACCATGACGTATCAGTGCCTAAAAACGCACACAACACCCGCTGCTTGTGCTTTGTATGAGAGCTCTGTGATCTTTTCTTTCTTAGAAAAAAAGCTCTCATGTGATCATTTTATTTTCAAATATTTCTCAAAATCACTCCTGTCTCAAACTGCTTTGTTAATGAATGTAATAACATTAACATTATAAACTTCATGTCTGACCCGGCCTGCTGATGAAGTCGCAGCGTCTGATTCCAGCCACCTCCATCCTCTTGAGGAAGAGCACAGCTGAGGTAATGTTTGCTTCTTGGATCCTAGCAGGAATCTCAGGACAGAGCTCTGTCTCCTCAGGGTACAGGCAGAAACATTTCCCTGTTCATGCATAATTAATTATGTTATTATCAATCTTAATAGACAGAAATCACTAAACTGGTACCAAGTATGATATCGGACCATTCGAGAACCTCTCCATGTATTAGACTTAACTTGAGCTGAAAACTTGAGCTGCCTCCTCACCTGCTGATCCAGCCAGCTGTTTACGGATCTCTGCCTGACATCTACTGATGGGTCTGATCACCTCTGAGCTGGCTCGTAACCGTGGGTTATACACCTGCAAAATAAGTGACATTAAATGAATAGCAACAATAGCAACAGGCAGATGCACTGTGTCACATTTAGCTTTTCAGCAGTACTTTAATACCAAATCACAATGTAAATGTCTCTAAAGCAGGAGAGTTTTAATTTGCCTGCCACGACTAGCCATTTTTACCAGTAACCTTTTCTGATTATTATACTTCCCAGTGCAATTTTAATAAATAAATACAAGACAGTAAGCCAGGTGTTCTCTTTAGACGTCAATCACTTACAAATTTCTTCTCGACTCCAGTGTCAATCACAAAATTGACTGTGTCCACTGACCAAAACATATCTTCAGATTGACTGCAGGACAGAAAGACCCTCCTGCCTCTCTTTTGATGCTGTGTGATTGGAGGACAGATCCCAGCGTGGCCTGGGCACACTGCCACTGGCACCAGCTCTCCATGATTACTGCTAAATCTGGATGCTTCTTTAGCTAGTAGACTACAGGCACAGTCTACATCCTAAAAGAAACACAGACAGTCTGATATCAGTACAACTAATGTTCACTTATGTTCAATGAAACATAAATTCTTCAAAAATGAACACCAAATAAAGCCACGGAGAGCTGGACAATCATAATTGTATCAGTATTTTAGCTTCCTTAATCGTGTGAAACTGTGAGGTAGGGCTTAAACGATTAGTCGACAACAAAAAAAAAATCGTTTTGTTTTTTTTTTTGCTGTCGAGTAATTGTTTTATCTGATATGATCTGAAGTAAGAATCCGTAATATCGCGATTTGACCGCTACGTCGCTGTGGCGCTAGAGTGTAACGCAGCTCTCCCGAACGCTATTGCAGTAGAAGAAAACACAGCGTGAATTATGACTGCAAACGAATCTGAGCTAGCAAGGTGTGGGAAAGTTTCACAAAACTTAAAAACGTATGCTATCTTGTGCAATACAATATTTATAAAATATATACAGAAAAATAAATATTTTTTCTGTCTGAAATGCTGCTTAATAGTTTATTTTTGTTTGGTTGGTTTTTTTTTACACTGAAAGGTAACAAAAATTAAACAATGCTTAAACAACATTTGTGTGTAATTTGAGTTGGACAGAAGCAGAAAACTTGTTTAGTTTGATCAAAGTTCATTAAAACAACTATTTCAAAAGCTGAAAAGTTTTAACTTGTTGAAAATGCTGAATAATCGTTCAAAACCTAATAATTAGTCGGTGAGATAATTGATTAATAGAGTAATCGTTCTAATAATAGTTTGATTGATTATCAAAAATAAAAAATAATCGTAAAAATTATCTATTATCTGGCCTGCCTGTCATGCTTAAATCCTAGTTAACATACTAATTTGGATTAATAAAATAAAAAACTTATTTGCCGCCAATCAGCAACCTCTACCTTTTACAATCGTAAAAACAACAGAAAAGAAGAGCAGCAGCAGGACCTGCTCTGAGGCGAGGAACACAGCGATGTCCCCAGGTTCTTTGGTCCGGTGCACCTCCAGGATAAGTCTCAGAGCTGCGCAGAAGCTGTCCATACTTTCTCGGCTGCTGTGAAGGACTTGAGGTGAGCGCGATGCTTCGATGTGCAGGTGAGCTGCACCGCTAAAGTGTGTGAGGAGAGTGTGAGAAGCTGGCATGACGGACAACAGTACCACCCGAAGCTCTGCACGCTGCAGGAGCACTTCCCGAAGCAGAGCCATAAGGAGGTCAGTGCTCACGGTGCGCTCATGGGCCTGATCGATCACAACCACCCCATAGTGCTCTAGTAATGGGTCGGACATCAGCTCCCTCAGCAGCACGTCATCGGTGCAGTACCTACAGCAGATACAAGGATGTTAATAATCTAAATTTGGGATTGGAGTAGTTTGTGACTAAATAGGTCCAAGCTATGAACTCCATGCTTACATTTTTAAAAATTTGTATGTACTGATACAGATCCTGTTAGTGACAGGATTGTTAAACTTTATAAAAATCTTAAAGTTATGTTTCTTCACAGTAAGCATTACAGTATAAGATTATTTGTTAAATAAAGTATGAAATGTACAAACAGACAAAAATATTCTACACCATACTAGTCATTCTTGTCATACTTTAAGAAAAAAAAAAAAAAATCATGTTTTACCTGAGAATGGTGTCAGTGGAGCAGCAGTTCTCCAGTGGGATGCTGTAGCCCACTTCATGGCCAATATTGACATCCATCTCATCAGCTACCTGCAGGGCCAAATCGACAGCCTGCTGTCTCTGGATCTGACTACACACCACGACACCATGCTGGTAGTGCGCCGAGAGACAGAACTCTGCACACCACTGTGAAACCTATTCACCAAACACATACTTGTTCATACAGATACACCTTAAGACCATAGGCTTGTTTACAGGAAATCAAACAAAAAAAAACAACTTTATAAGAGGATGTTATATATCAGGACTGAAACCAGCCAGGGGATCAGAGAGGTGTTCTGGTATCAGTCCAATATTGTGATACCTGATACCATGTGATAATATGGAATGTAAGCCTAGCGTACAGTATGTCATGTCACCATGCTTAAAAATAGACAACAAGAAATGACAGGACATGTTTCATGCTTAATGATCAAAGCAATGCAAACTGTGCTCTGTGCAAAAGCATAACGAAAGAAGAGCTACCAAATCTTTCTACAATGCTAGGAACCTTTAAAAAGAGAACATGAGCCAAGCTCATTCCACAGATCAGTATCAGAATGTCTGATCATTACAAATGAGACAAAAGTGCCAAGAAAAGGTGTTAAAATGTGTTTATATGCATGGAGTGCTGAAAGAAGTGTGTAGAGAAACGTTTGCATGTGAGAGCATTTCAGTTGTGCGAGCACTGAGACACCAGGCTCAGGATAAATTTCACAAAATATTCCATTCATTTTTTTCACCATACTTATTGACACTCTTTTTATGGGTTCATTTAAGTCAGCCTGACTGGACCACAGTGATCCTGGATATGCAGTCTAGTTAAAGCAGTCATCTTTGCTATTCAGAATATTAAACCCTCTGTATTGGAAATCCATACAACAGTATCTGCTGATTAAGGACACTTGGGTCAAAAGTCAGCATTGCATGCTTTGACTGTATCGATTTGCTGATTTACTGTACATTTTGCTTCAGGTTTACTCTGGGTGCCAGGTTATGACACACAGCGTGAAAACCTACTCTAAAGGTATTCTATTATGTCAAAAGGAAGACTGAAACAAACAACAACAAAAAAGTCAGGCAATCCAATATGTTGAGTTGGTAAAATTCTTATTTAAACATGGACAACGATCAATATTCCAGTTAACAATCCATAGAGCATGTTATACCTGAACTTAGGTCCAGATTAACAATAATATGTATGGGATTTACATGTTTTTATGTTGTAGAGGTTTGAATTAAACCCAATCCAATGAAAGTAATCCATCAAACACGCAAAGAAATGTATCATAAATATAAGAACACAGAATTCCAGGTTATGTTTTATACAGTAGCCAAGTGTAAGAACCAATCTGTAAATCCCAGTTTGTAACACATACAACGACAGCTACCTACAAAAACATGGGTCTTAAAGATAGGCTCAGGAACTCCATCAGTCTATAATAAACAGCCATTGTTAATGTATTACTGAGATTAAACTAAATAGCAATAAACCGTTGGTTAATTTGAATAAAACTAGTGGGGTTACTATACAATGTATGAACTGGTTCAACACTGGTTTGGAGTACATGTAAAGTTCAGGAATTACAAAAAAAAAAAAAAAAAGCTCTACTGACTCCAAACAAATTTATCTGATACTGGAACAGGAGGATTATGTAAGTAATACATGTCAGTGCTAAGATCATTAAGAGATTTGCTAAAATATTAGAAGTACAAACTGTCTGCACTATTTATACAAAAACTTTAATTTGTTTGGTCTACTTGTTTTCAGCAGTAAATCGTTAAGAAGCCTCAGCTGATGAAGTACTGTATCTGAACCAGAGTCTGGCATTTCCATCTGGAATGTGCTTATTTGTGCAAATCAGACCTAACTTGAGCTCAGGCTGACCCACATCTTCAGGTCAAAGTGTGTGTTTGAAATAGTAAATAGCAGTTCAGTATAAAGTTTCCCCTTTATATATTTAGAGGCCCATTAACAGCTTGCTTCTTGTTAACAATTCACATGCAAGGATTATACCAAGCGTTGTCATGCTCTGTGGTCAGTCGTACACTTACTAACATGGTGCAAATGCGGCAACTCTGATCATCTCTGCAAAGAATTAGAATTTTTTTTAATCAAATCAACTGAGTACTAGAGACCTTAGTCCATCTGTAGAGCAAATAAATCTTATCTCTCCCCAGTGTAGCCTCACCTACCTGTCTGAGGCAGACAGGATTGGAGTGTGGTGCTTTCCTTCTGCTGCAGCCCATCAGCTTCATGGTCTGATATTTTGTGCTTTCTAGATGAATCTCTGCTCACCACAGTTGATTATTTGAGTTCCAGTCAGCATCAAACCACTCTGGTTAATCTCCTTTGTTCTGTCTCTTCATTAAGGTGTTTCAGAATCAGAATTGCTGCTCACTGTTTTCCACATTATTCTTTGTAAATTGTATATATTATTTGTGTTGGAAATACCAAGGGATCAGCAGTTTCTGAAATGAACAAATCACCAACAATCGCGCTATGGTTGAAGTCACTGAGGTCATGTGAACATTAACTGAAGCTCTTGACCTGTGTCTATTATTGTATACGTTTGTATGCTGCCACGTGATTGGCTGAATGAATGTGAGCGCGTGTATAAATTTGACTAAGTACTCCTGCTCCTTCCAGCTTCTCCACCACTTTACTCACGTGTAAATAAGACCAATACATTAGTATAAAAGGTGATTTAAAAAGTGAAGTAAAGTATCATTTAAAAGACATCATACCTGTGTACTTTTGCCAGTTTTTGTTGTACCCGAGATGATGACGAGCTGATTGGTTTCTAAAACAGTCATAAACTCCTGCCTCGATTTCCAGATAGGGAGCTGGTGTCTCTCCTTCAGGAGTTTATAATAGCGGGAGGAGTAGGGAAGGCCATCGAACTGGTTCAGCTCCAGATCATCTCCAAAACCGAAATTCACGTCAACGTCTTCCAAATCCTTCAGAGAATTCGTTTCCGCACTTTCACCGATGAGAACGCCGCTGCTGCATTGAGCCATGGCGCAAAAGTGCGTCTGGAGAAACTTACTATGAAATAATAGTGGCGTCTGTTTGTGTGTCCAAAAATAAACCTGCAAGAAACATCTTCCTGCCACGAAACGCGTCGTTTATACGTTATTCTTGGACAGTTATAATGGACCAGCCTGTTGTTTATAGATTTTTGGACCGTCTCATGACTGAGCGCGCCGCTCTCCTCCTACCCACGTGGTGAGATGTGCGTTCCGCTACAGGGAATTGTGTGTGTGTGTGTGTGTATATGTGTGTGTATGTGTGTGTGCGCGCGCGCGCTCATCATGTAATCCTCAATCAACAATCAATCTTTCTTTGCTTTATCTGTCGGCCTAGCTAGGTTTATTGAGCTTGCGCACTTCGCTTTTGCCTTATAGTGCACAAAACAGAAGTACAGAAACAAATAAAACAGTTGGAAATTATACCAATACAAAACAAATAAAAAATATTAACGATAAAGACACGGTGATTCAGGTATACAGGAATATCATGTAAATCGTGACAGTTTATAATTTAGCAATAATAATAATAATAATATAATTTACTTTATTTTTTTGGTCTGACAATTCTACAATATCAGATACAATGATTACAAACCTTTTTTTTTTGTTTTTCTTTTTTGGAAAAATAGTATGATGTATATTTCATGTGGCATCATATAAATGGGTGTGGTCAGAATCAGACAGGAAGCGGACTGACCCTAAAAGGAAGGAAAGTGATACAAGCTTTGCCTAGTTTTATTCATAAGGTTATAAAAATAGTAATGCATAGATACATGTCCCACTGCAGTAATATAAACAAAGACATAACGTGTACATATTTTATAGAATGTAATCATTTTCAAGATGAACATGAACATTGTTTTAAATCACTTTACCAAACAAAAATCCTGTTATGTTGTTACTTCAAGAAATAAAAAATATATTAATTAGTTAAGAAGAAGAAGAAGAGGAGGAAGAAGAAGAAGAAGCAAATACAACAAAAATATATACTGCTTGTCCTACACACATAGGGATACGTCATTTTCCATATTTTATGAAATAAAGGTGCAAGAAAGCAAATCAAAACACAAGATTAAATTGAGTGAAGCTAAGAATATATTCAAATAGGACAAAATACTGTTCATCTTACAGTCACTGATCAATGTGGAGAAGCTTGGACGGTGTTGTTTTCACTCTGATGACCATGTTCACCTGGGCTTCACTTAACTTATAGTGGCAGCCATAAAGGATTAGGTTAATTAAACCAGTGGTTAGTAAACTTTTCCCATCCAGGGATCTCTTCCCTTTTCAAAGACCCCATTATGATCATAGCATGGATTACATTTTGAAAAAGCAAAAATTTCAAAATCCCAAGGTATGCAGATGTCTGTTCAAACCACTGTGTAGCTTGTCAACAGCAATTCCTGGTTTGATTCAAATTGCGTTGAATATTATGTAAGCTTTTGTTTTTTGATTGTCTGTTTATTTGTTTTTTAAATTATTGAATTTCAGATTCAAACTCATCTCTCACGCTTCATTATTTTACATACAACTGTAGAGAAATCACTTCAGTTTATACAAATAATGAATTAATTCTGATTAGCACTAACAGTCTGGGCTTTGCTACACATAAGGCTTCAGATTAATCATGCTAATAAAAACATAAATTTACATAAAAACACTGGCTTAGAGCACATTGACAAACAACTGCATACATACTTACATTATACATATAGCACATTATGATCTATAGTGGTAAAAGTGGTCTTAGTGTGATATATTAGGTTAAATAATGTGTGTCTGAATTCCTGCTTCATTTGAAATATATTGTCTTCTGTAGTCAGATTAAGGTTAAGAGGTAAAATCCTGGTGTGGGAATCTATGTGTACATGTTCATAAAGAAGGGAAGTAAATGAAGAGCCTTGATAAATCACATAAATATGTTGCAGAAGAGCTTTTTAAACTAATTAATCACTTTAAAGAGTGAACATTACTGCCTCATTCACTCTAATTCTGATTAGATTTTGAGTAAAGCCGTTGCATTAGGTTGTCCTTCTGTGGTATCCTGCTGTCGTTGTGATGGATGTTGATGTGTGTTAGAAAGACACTGGTACGTTTGATTGGCACAGATGAGGCGAAATACGTACGTGAATGTGAAGCATCGTGAATGCCGTGCTCTTCATTTAAAATTTTATTACAGCTCTAGAGATGGCTAAAGGATTTTTTTTTTTTTTACAAGACAGCTAATCACACATTAATTATATTATATTTTACATTAAACTGCTGTCAATTTCAAGACCATAACAACATGTTTTTAGTTCAGAAAAGCATCCGTTTATTAGTGGAGGCGAGGCAGACAAACTGACAAACTGCAAAGGCAAAAACAGACTCGATGCAACAAAAATCATTTTCATAGTCAACTTTATTTAACACTGGTTTGTAATCTGTAATCAAAACACAGATATTTACACTCCCTCCATCCCCTCCCTAACATATTATTTATCAAAGAGTTATCGTACAAAACATGTTTGTTTTCGCAGTCACTGAGCAAAAAAAAAAAAGTCAGTATCATGATTTTTTTTCTGTGTAGAAATACTGATACAAGTGAAAGACGGTTACAAAGTGGTAAAAAGTGAGTACAGAAAATACAGACTGCATAACAAGACAAGCAACATATGATTAACATACTTTAGTGCTCCATTATTACCACTGAAGAAGATTCTAGACTTGCACAGTCTTTAAATCATAAGCTGAATTGGTGTATTAATTATATAAGTGTATGAGTGAAAATATAGCTAAAATATCACGTGAAGTAATCCATTTTATAAGCAAATATATATATATAAAAAAAAAACTGTTGACTGATGTGGACACCCACTATTTATTAAAAACAACACAAAAGCAAGCCAGGAACACAGTAACACGATGGTAAGTGCTAAGTATAAAAAAATATAAGGCTCTACATCGTCTAGATTTCAAATAAATGTAGGCTCAGTGAAAACACACACTGTCACAGCTGAAAGAGTTCCCTGCATACACACTCCAGTTTGCTACAGATGTCAAGTTTTTGTATGATCATATTCTAAAAAAAAAAAAACACTACAAAAATTTTCACTGATTTTCTTGGTCTTGCTGTGCAAATGTCTCAATGTCACCTCCTTTAGCCTTCATCATCCTTAACCCATGAAGCCAATCTCTTTTTTATTTTAGAGGAGACCAAAGAATCCCAGAGAATTCAGACATACTTCAAGATGCTGTTTGAATAACTGGGATTTTTCTTTTTAAATATATATTTTAAAGGCATACACTGGTGCTATTCTGTTCTAATCTCTACCTGCTACCTCTGTAGCAGTTTTCTTTTTTTTTTTTTATTTCAACAGACTGTCTTCTACTGAGAGAATAAAATACTGTATTTAAAAAAAATGATAATGATAATAATAATAATAAAATAAAAAAGGTAACTAAAAATGTACTTATAATAGCGGTGTAAGGGCACTTGTTGGGGCACCTGTAAAGATTTAGACAATACTTTTAAAAGAAAAATCTAAAAAAAAAATTATTTTCTATTTTCTTAAGTGTTAAGTAAAGAAATACTTCAAGAGAATTTTGGGAACTAGAACTACTCCAGGTTTGAAAAAGCTGGTAGTACTTTCTGTAGTGTCTGTGTCATACTAAACCTTTTAGCCTTTTGACTTCAAAATATAAATGTTTCGTGACAGAATTCAACAACTGCTCTTTATAAGTAAGTTACGAGTTACGGGAAACGAGTTGAAATAATACTCTGTTATCACACATGCTACAGATGCAGTGGATAGAGATTAAACGGAAAAACACCAGTGTATTATGTTAAACCGACTCCCAACAATCAGATTAAATACTGTTTCATGCCTAACTGCCCTGAAAAGCCATGTATAGTTTCTCAAGCTCAGGATAGGTGTGTCTTTACTCCCTCTCTAAGTGTATTGTAAACTTACAGACACAAACCTTCCCAGTATGGCGGTCTGAGTCGAGTCTCTCGATCTTTTGTTACGACTATGATTACGACATTACGCAACTTATGTTCCCTTCTATACATTTTCTCTCTGTTCCAGTTTTAGCATAAAAAAGCACCAACGTTACAGTCTTAAATTTATTTTCACAGGGTAGATTATATCTCTTTAAGGCCTCCCTCCGTACTGCTGAATCACGCTAGTCTTTGACTCATAGTATTCGTAGGTCCAATCAATATCAGGGCAAAATGCTACAAATATTGTCCCAAACAACGTAGAAATAAATACTTTTGATGAACATAAATAATGTACGATGTGTACCTGAGGGTTGACTCATAGCACCGGAGTAGGAGGGAGGAGTAGCACCGAGGGATCGAACCGTCAAGCCGTCACGAGCGTGACACACTGTTCATGAGGACCAGCAGAGTTTCATAGTGCAAAACAGATTGAACTGCAGGTCTCAAAGAGATTTGTCTCAGCTACAGGGCTTCTTCATTCCTGTGAAGAACTGATGCTTTGGCAGTGTAGGGGGCTGCTTAGGAGGCGGTCTGTATGGACAAAGAATGGAAAAGAATTATACTACACAGGATCCTATAAAAATTTTAGAGCAAGGAAAAATAGAGAGGAATATATTTACTTTAATGTATATTAATTCTGATGAATTTTTCTGTAATTTCTACGAACAGTATTTTTTCAGCAAAAATATTCTTCAGCACACAGCTTGGATTCATCCTTAATTAATTATCAGAAGCATCTAGCTGCAATCCTTCCATCCATGAAGTCCATCCTTCAAATCTAATATGCATCCATCCATCCATCCATCCATCCATCTATCTATCATAGTAAACAAATCCCTGTACATATTTCAACAGCAAAACTATATTCTTACTATAACATAAAGTACCTTTCTATATTTTTTTATCTATTTATTTTTCCCATGTACTGCTAATTCCATTTTATTATACAACTTATTAAATTTCATTTTTGATCATTTATGTTTTGATTTCTGTAGACAGGCATTTATTTTATTTTAGATTTCAATTCCATTTTATGATTTTTATTAATTAAATTTTTATTCTATTCCTATTCTATTTTTATTTGATTTGACTCTATCTTTATAACATGGAGAGTAAAAAGCATTTCACTTCATGTCATACTAAGTATGACTGTGTGTGTGTGTGACAAATTCAATTTGTATTTGAATCTGAATTTATATAGATGTCTACAGAAGGGCCTGTGTAGAAATTACAGTGCTGACCTGTTGGGCTGTATGATGGGCACTGCTGAGCCTGGAGCTGGAAGATGTGTTGATAACTGGCTCCGTCCCAGATGAGAGCTCCGTCCTAACGGATCAGCAGGCAAAGGCTTCTGAGGCGGGCTTGGCTTCTCCATCTCCTGACAAAATCACAAGTAATTCAGCATCAGGAGTCATGTAGTGTGTTAAATGTGCCACCAGAGGGAGGTGTGACACAATATGATACAAATTCAATACCAGCTGTTCTTCCTGTGTCCCAGTTTCTCTCCACTCTTTGTCAGCTTGATTCTCATGTGTTCCTCATTGACTGGCGGGAGATGAGGTACAGATAACCGCCTGCTACCTACTACACATCTGTTCTTCATCTAATCTTTCTTTAAACAATCCATACACCATTTTATAGTTTGATTCCACATTTTTGGAATTTGTTTTTTTACACGATTAACAAGTTCCTCACCCAGGCTGCTTCTCATCATCAGTCAGGCTGCACGTGACTGGGAAAGATGATGCCTGATGTTTTATTTTGAATCATTAGCACGGCTGAGTCAGCGGCTAGCACAAATTGGACATTTTAAATAACCCAAAACCGTGTTAGTATTAAAGTTTGTGGCTCTGCTTTTTATTCATGCCGTTCACACTCAACACCTCAGGAATCCTTCTCTATTCCACTTAGTCCAATCACATCACTCTTGTCTGATTGCCATGCAGCTGTTCATACACCCTACATTGCCCTAGCCAACATGGGGCTTGGTAACAGATTCCACAGAGTGTGTTCAAGGAGGAACAGCTGGAATGAAGAACAGCAAACCACTCAGACTGAGTGCAGTGAGGTGAAAGGGGGCATCTTCTCATGGGGGAAATGATAATGAACAATTTCCACAACTGGGCCTGATGATGGACTCAATCGTTTAACAGACCTCTAGTGGACCGATAAGGCAATGGGATGTGATCTATCATGTTGCTGCTGTAAGAGTAATAATCTGCAGTCAGTTCTTACATGTTAGCTCCTAATGAATGAGAATGTTTAAACACATGGAGAAGATCCTTTATCATCACTTTTATGATGATGAATATTATACAGTGGACCCTTCATCTTATTAAAATATCAAAGTGCTTTTTGATGAAGATGCATACATCCAGGAAGTGTGTTTTATATCAGGGTCATTTTGATGCATAGAGACACAGCTGTTCTGCCCTTGAGGAAGGGCTCTTAAACCATTTGTGGCCTCCTCTGATACTAATCTAATACAACACTTAAACACACACACACACACACACACACACACACACACACATACACACATACACACACACTCACACTCCTCTTTCCTCATTCAAACTGCATGCATAAATCAAAAAGTACTTGTTTTAAGAGGGTGTTTGGTTAAGTAACATCATTATACAGTATAGGTTCTAATATACAACTCTCTGCTCATATTTTATGCCACACCTTCTACCGTATTGAATAGTATTGTAAATAGTACACATCTGTAAATAGTATTACTGCATCCCAAATCACCACCTTTGAGTGTGTAGCAAAAGAATGTAAGAACTGGGTAAGTACGTACTTCTTAACACTGTTGGAAGTGAACATTGTTGCCTGTCATAGTAAACAAACTCCTTGTTGCATTTCATATTTTCTTCATTTCTTTATTCCTTATATAATTCAAAGAGTTTAAGTTAATTTACCATTCTCTTGATTTGTTTTTCCACATTTTATTTATACCTCCTCCTCCTTCCTCGTGCAAGGAGTTATGGTCAATCTTATCTTATAATGTGTGCAGAGATCTTTGGATATATTACACATCCGTCCATCCGTTCATGCGTCCGTCCACCCATCCTTCCTTCCATCCATCTATCCATCCATTGATCCGTATATCCACCCATCCTTCCATCCATCCATCCATCCATCCATCCGTCCATCCATTCATCCATTCTCAATACCTACTTACACAAAACAAAATCCATTTTCACTACAACTTCACAGACTATACTAAACAAGATCCTGGATGATTAAAAGACAATATCTACTTTACACTTTAATAAATTTCACGTTCAGCAGGTTGGACTTGGTATATATTCTACACCAGAGTTGTTTTTTTTCCATCCAACACCAGCTGCTGACTGTTTGTTCACATCACCAACATTCCTATTACCAGCTATTCACAGCTTTTCTACCGAATTTTCACATCACATTGCACGCTTTCTTCCTGCCCGACTGACCCCACTGTTCAGGGAGTGTTTTACTGGACTCAGACTCAGACAACACACACACACACACACATCTTTATAAAGCCCAAAGGTCTGATGAAGCTGTTCCATTCACACCACAGGAAAGACAATGCTATCACACTCAGATTTACTCTATCACACAGCTGTAAGTGCAAGCGTGAAAAAGCCTGCAGTTGCTGTAGTAGAGCACATAAAGTTTCTGACATTCTGACTGTCACAGTCAGAATTCAGCTAATCATCCAATCATGTGGCAGAAGTGCATAAAATCGTGCAGATCCAGGTCAAGAATTTTAGTTTATCTCATCGAGTTCCATGGCTTTAAACCAACCTGTGATCTGCTGAGATTTTGACACACAAGACTCTCCAGAGTTTATACAACATGAGAAATAAGACAAAAAATACATCCAGTCAGAAACAAATGAGACTGGAAATACCTTGTGGATGAAAGAGATCAGACTTACGGCTACAGTAAATCAAAAAACCAGTCTTTATTTCTATCCTGAGTTTCCCAGAATGTGCAAAACCTCAAAGCTAGAAGCAGGTTGACTAAAAAAGCAGACGAATACATCGAGTTCCTCATCTGTCAGACAAAAACAGGTATCTGAGGCTGCAGTGAGACAAGTGTGAAAACGATGAAATCTCACCTTAAAATCATTCATTTCACTGCAGGACAAATGTTTAACCATTACAAGAATGACACCACCGCAATTAAGTTTTCTGACCGAAAATCACCTGAAGTGTGTAGCTAGTGTGTAATGATGAGCTTTCTGAATTGAAAGACAAAATAAATAAACATTCTTGATTTGGTGGATGTCCTGGGGACCAGAGTTTCTCTTCTTAGCAGATATTTCATTACCGAATAGACAAAATATTAGAAAATGTATAATATTTTATATATATATTTTTTTTTTTAAACTGTATTTTGTGCACTCACCATGGCCATCTTGCAGGTGTTCTGGCAGCTTAAGGTGAGAAGGGAGGCTCCTCGTGCTGGAGTGTGGAGGTGGGAGTGTGTGTGTGGTACTGGAGGGGCTCTGTGGCGGGGTGAGGGGGTGTGTGGCAGGGGAGGTGGAGGGGCACGGTGAGTGGGTGGGGCAAAGGGCAATGGTAATATTGGGCTAAGGTGGAGTGGAGGACACTGGGGGAGAGCACGAAGAGCGTGAGAACCGACGACAGCATTCAACACTGGGAGAGAACACTGGGGCTGTGGAGAGAGAGAGAGAGAGAGAGGGAGAGAGGGAGAGAGAGAGAGAGAGAGAGAGGGAGAGAGAGAGAGTGGGAGAGAGGGAGAGAGAGACAGAGAGAGAGAGAGAGAGAGAGAGAGAGAGAGAGAGAGAGAGAGGGAGAGAGAGAGAGAGAGAGAG
>JAOTRN010000053.1:6303134-6313262 GCA_028566695.1 Bagroides melapterus
ACAACAACAACAGCAATTTTGAAATAATGATTAAAAACTCTTACATACTGTATTCGTTCATTCAAAATATCCGTGTATATATGAGTGTTTGGAACATTTACTTGGCCGCTTTTAGCTTCTTTACCTTTTCATTTATTCCGCGTCACCCTACAGACATATTTTAGTGAGTTCCCTATTAGAAAAGCCCGACCCATTCCAGTAGCACATCATGTACAGCAGCTCCGTCGAGCTGACACTTTTTTCCTTCTAAGAAGCATTTAGTGTTTAATCCAGCGCTGGAGTGAATGCGCGTCCCCGCTGCGCGCTCCCCTAATTACGGGCAGCTTCTAGCTCGAAGCGTTTATTAAATGTGAAATTTTAAAGCAAGTGCATTATGTGATTGTGTACATACTTTTATCACTCGCTGATAGCAAATTTCTCTTGCAGTTCCGTTTGTTTAACTCGTATCCCGTCGATAACAGTAGGTAAGCCTTGGACATTTTCCGCTTGTCACTTCGGATCGAGCTGATTTCAGCGAGTCAGTGCGGCTCTCCGAGTCCAGAGAGTTCAAGAGTTCAGCTTGGCGCTTTTATTTATACTCGGCTTATTTAACGGTGGATGAAAAAATGGTCTTTTCATCCAGATCGTCTGTCTTTCTTTCTCTTTCTACAGGACGACTTTACTGCCCACAGCTGTTTCCGTTTATTTACCAGAATCGGGCGTTTCATCACTCTATTAACGTTGAAGCTGCCCAGGAGTGTGTGAGAAAGTTGGCTGATGTACAGTGGAGCTGTTTTTTTTTGTTCAGATCTGTATAGTGGCTGTGAGTGGGCATGTCTGCAGGCATACAGATTTACATATCTAACTGGTCCACGTGGTAACTCCTGTCCTATCCCAAATCCAGAACCACAACGCGAAAACACCTCAAAGTGTAAAACAATACAGAAACATGATAGGACGTGTGTAGTAATCGGGTTCTTAACGAAGCAAGTGCATCCCTGACCTTTTACATGTTGAACCGTGCTGTTACACTAAATGCTGTACAGCAATACATTATTCAATGGAAGTAATGGTAATTTTTCAACAATGACTAATGTTCCTATACAGTCAGGTAAACACAGTGAAATCATTTTCATTGTGAATAATGTTTACAGTAGGCATAGGCTACAGGTGCAGATTTTATTAACATTTACATTTTTAATTTAAATGACCATGAGCTCGAATAAATAAAGTGATGACTATTAAGAAAATAATAGAACAAAATAATTTAATACATACTGTACGTATAAATATAACTGTTAGTTTTTACTGTGAATGTTCTAATAAATAGATAGTCGGTTTCTTTCCACTTGAATTTCAGTTTGTGTAAATCTGTATTATTTCCCATCCGATATAAACTGTGTTATCGGGCAGCAGGTTGGACAATACATTTACCTTTATTCATTACCCAGATCATCATTTTATCCAGCTCCACTAACCAAGATGCTGAAGAGGTCTACAGTGATGCAAATGCTGAAGAGCTAAATCTCCACCAGTTTTTCCAGAGACAAGTGACATATACTTTGTGATCAGGGAATTGTTTTATCTACACTCTTTCAAATGTCTGATTAGGTAGGTGGATTTACAACGAATTACCATTACATGTGCTGTGCTGTGCTTTGTTAAATAATTAAAATAGCTAAATCAAAGAGCAGAAATTATGAAACTGTTAAATCTGTGATGGTGTAAAGTTTAAGGGGTAAATACAACAAAAAGTAATATAATTATTATAATTTTATATATAATTGTGGATGACAATATCAGGAGAAGCATCAGTTGAGATTATTTTACTATATTAACTTTATTGCTATTAATTTAATGTACTCAAGTAATATTTTAAATTGTTGGATATAATATAGTAGAATATGTAATATAGGCAACAATATAAAATATAAAAATATTTTTTTTAAATGCATATTATAAATATAAGAAAATATGTTTATTGAAATATGAGAAAAATTGAATGGGACAAAGACTTCTGTTTAATTGAAACTCTGTAGGTGTTCCTTGTGATTGTGTTGTGCAGGTAGTGTGGAACCAGGTAATGAAATATCTTCACACACTTCACACTCCACTGATCACTGGCTTGAAGCGTTGCTTTACCCACACAGTGCCAGGCTGACCCCTCAGGCCCCGAGGCTATAACCTGGCCTTCCACACCCATGTTCCTTATGCTGTCTGAGCCCTCATACCTTCTTTATAGAAGCAGCCTCTGGGGCAGAGATGATCTTCTGTCCTCCTGCCTCCAACACTGCTCTAAACTAAGATCTTAACGAATGGTTTCAGGCTCTTGTGAAGCCAGCAGTCTAAGTAAGTTCAGGAGCTGCTCCCATTTAGAGTGTGAGTTTAGTGTGGATTTCTGCTCAGCTAAACTAATCCTGTTTCCCACAGCAGGAAGAGGAAGGAAATATCGCTGTCCTTTGACACCTGCTATCTGATCCTGACCCTACAGCATATGGAAAGGGGACATATTTGGTGAAAGTGCTTTGGCGTGTTGATGCCTTCAAGAAATACTGCATTCTTCAAGAACAGTGATGTAATGCAGTCTCTTTTCATACAGCCAATTAAAACTAGAAGCACTGCTTCTTTAGGAATGTAATGTTTTTTATGATTATTTTTATGTAACATTAATTATTACCAATAATATTTTCTTAATATTATAATAATATAGAAATCCATACATCCATACACACCAATTTTATTGATTTGTTTGAGTATATTATATATACAAATTTCTTTATTTCACATCGAAAAATTCCCCAAATCATTAAAATTCTTATTTTTATTCTTCTTATTAAATCTAATTGAAAATCTCTTTTATTATTATTATTTTTTTTTTTTATTTAATATTCTTGTGTTCTTATTTATTAAATTTTTTTATTCTGTTTTTTTTTTTTTATCATACCTACAACTGAGACAGTCTGCTTTTGTACATCAATTTTGATGCTGTGATGAGCACCCTGAAGCGATTAAGTGGAAAAGGAGGAGGTTCATGTGGGTGATTTAGAAGTTCGGTTACCGTGATGAAGGGAATCTTTCAGCACAGCCCGAGGGAATGCGCTCATCCAGTAAGTGACAGAGAACAGCCCGGTGAATCATGGTCCAGATAGAGTTGCACTATACGAGGTGTGAAACATCAGTGCCGTTAGCCTGAGCAGATGCCTTTGCCTGATAGAGGTTGGACACCTCAGCCATGTTCTGTCTCAGTGCACTCAGGTCTGAGAGGTTAATCTGAGTTCTGCTTCCTCGTCCATACAAACTGAAACTCTTACAGTGTATATACTCTTTATTAAAGGACTATAAACTGTTATTAAATATTCCAATGGATTTGAGTTAAAGTTTAGATAGCTTGAAACATGATGCGCTGTAAGTATTGTGTAATACAAAGTGTAGGACAGTACATGTTATAGGTTTGAGCAACTTAATCCATTTAATCTGAGTACAGGAATTTTACTGTGTCGTTTTTCAAAATTGTGCAATAGTGAAAAAAGTCGGTCACAACTGTGTCTAGTAGAAAATGACAGAGTGAAAAAGTGCATCAACTGATTAAAGTGTAAACAAGCAGTAATAATAATAATAATAATAATAATAATAATAATAACAGCAGAAGTAATAAAGCTAGACATTATTAAATATGATAAAAACAATTTAAATAATAAATTAGCTTTAATTTTAGTCAGGATTTAACAATAAACTGAACATTGTTCCTAACACCATGTTTTATTTGACCCTGTATAAGTTGCTCCAGGGATTATCACATGTAATAGCTCCCAGGCTGTGCAGTCTGGTCTGATAATTTATAACGCCTATGGTTTAGTCATCTTACGGTCTGTACATCATATTCAGAGGCACATTAAATGCTATGTCTAGGCTGGGTCAATATGGTCTTATACCTCAGATGTGCTTTTATGCCCAGAGTGGCTGCGTGATATGAAAGTTGACCCTGGCATGCTCTCTATGCCGTCTGCTCTGTGAATATGATCTTGGAGTCACAGATTTCAAAACTTCACATCTGCTCAGCCCAGTCAGGCGGAATTATGGGTGACTATTTCATATTACACAGACACATCTCTTCAGGAAGTTAAATATTTTAGGCTACAGTATGCTGACAGCTTTTTCGTACCCCCTAAGCTGTGAACATCACGGTGCTCAGCACTCCCCACGCCACTGTAAAAAAGACAAAGTGCACATTTGATAGCTGAAGATAATGCCTATCTATTGGCATGACCTGGCTTGGTTTCATCTGCCTTCATTCTGGAGACATAAAGCCAGTAATGTATGGCTTGATAATGGCATAGGATCTGGGTTTGGAGTAAATTGCCAGATGGATGATTTTATACTGAATCTGTCCTGATTCTCTTCACGGTAACTGAGAGCTGGTCTGGGAGTAAGTGTGAAAAGATTTTCCCAGTTCCTTTGTTTCTGTAAGATGGATTTATATCAATGTGTGGATACTTTTGAGACGATTATTTTTAATTTTGTAAAAAGTGGGGAAAAATCATTTGAATTCATTAAATCTTTCATTTATTCAGTTACTGTTAATCAATTAACGAACATATTTCTTTTCTCTTTCCTTGCCTCTTCATTTATCACCAGTACTTGTTGGAAATTCATTAGAAATGATAAAAAACTTGAGATTGTGTCAGACCATATTGCATGCTCACACAAGATTACATTTTTATTTTTTATAAAACCCTGGTCGAGAAGCGATTTAAAGAATTGTAGGCTCTGTGCGACCCAGTTAAACAATTTGAAATATTAATGCTTTTAAAATTCCAAATTCTCGTAAGAGCATTTAAATATAGTGTATATAATACAATAACATTCTTCTAACATGCTTCTCTTCTCTGACAAAAATAAAAAAAAATAAAATTGGTGAGCAGTAATAGAGTTGTGACAATGTTTGACATATCATATGTAAAAATCTTAAACAGGAAGTGGGATGATGCCATTGCTTTTTATAGCTTACAGGCCCAGGCAGTGCCATATAAGCAGCCTGCTTAAAGAATCAAAGTTTTGTTCGTATGTATTATGTGACATACGCCTATTAAAATTAGTGCTTGTCTTCATATCTGTATGTCTGGAAAGCAACCCCCATAACAATGTAATATATCCCTGCTCTGTCTGCCCCTCAATGTATTTTGACAATCTCTGCAAGGAAGTGGCTTTGTTCCCACACTGTGGATCTCTGTGTAGCTCATCCTTTATCTATGGCCCATGTCAAAACACACTCTGTGGTCACACTACAGCTAAGTCTGAAGTGCAGGAACTGCTCATGCATACAGCTGAGAAAAACGTTTAGCTTCAGTCAGAGCTCCAGGCTGTGAAGATAATGGATGTACAGTGATATATCTTAATCTTAAGACCTTAAATCTCTCTCACTCTCAGTATATGAACTGAAAAAAAAAATTCAGTACAATTCTGTAGTATATCATTTGTTGTTGTTGTTGTTTCTTCTCTCTCTCTCTCTCTCTCTCTCTCTCTCTCTCTCTCTCTCTCTCAAGAAGTCCTACTTTGTTGTTTTTGATTTGTAAAAAAAAATTAAAGTAAAAATTCTACGTATTGTTTTAAGAAATTCTTATGCGGCGCACGTTTTAGTCGAACGCAGCACAATAACGATCCGCACCACCGCCGCCGCCGCCACAACCCCGACCACACCCCTCATTCACACGTCTTCTTGTGTAGTCAATCAAACATGAGTGCTCATTCTCAGCCTGGTCTGTGAAAGTCAGGGTTGATCCTCTGCAACAGGCTGACCTTTGAAAAGAAGCCCAGACCGGAGCAGGCCAGGCCAGGCATGCCCTCCTCCAAACCACTGCTTTTGTCTTTAGTCCCTAATCCCTACAGCACTTCAAGGGCATCTTTCACTTCTGAGGCAGCTGTTTTCAGTCCTAAGAGCAGAAGAAAGCCACGAGTCTTAAAAGAGTATACAACTCCCCCCAGCTCACCTCTCTGTTTTGTGGAATGCCGTGATAAGGTGATCTTAGCTCCACCCAGGCCGTAACGGTAGCTGTCTATGCAGTGTATATAGAACATTTACAAAAAACATGAGATTACACACAATTCTATGCACATACCAGCAAAATTTTCAGATGAGTATAATCCCATTCATTAGACCATCCTACAAAAGCACTTGAGATGCTTATGTGAGTAAATTGCCCTAGTTAGTTAACACACACACACACACATACACACTCACACATCCTACACATCACCAGTGTAAATATTGTTGAACATGTGTCAGTCACGAACAAAGGAAACACACAGCAAGACAGCAAATCCATCCACCTGTAAACTAGTCTGTAGTTTACCTGTCTGTTTCTATACAGCTCAAAATAAAACAGCAACAAAAAACCGCTCACCATATGTCACCAGATCGTCTTTCTAATCCATGACATCACCATAGCAAAATGACAGAGAGCGAGACGGACGACGATGACAGCATGAGGACACCACGAAACCGACATCACACGGACTGGAGAACTTACATGCCTCCGCTTGAAGTGGGCCAATTTAGCCGATAGATTTTCCTTGGCACCCGAGACAAACGGCTATTCATGCGACATTTGAACTGCCAGTTTGCAGTAAGAGTCTTAGAATTTGAGCCTTTCCACTGACAGCATGTATAGCTGTTTACAATCGGGGGCATTCGGTGTGGCGAGTAAAAGAGGAAGATATACCGAGAGATTGTGAGAGAGAATGGGATTCAATCGTGCATTCTTAGCTGTCAACTTGTAGTGATATGACGCGTTAGGTTACAAGAACCTGACACCCTATAAAATTTTATTTAGACATCTCAATCATAACCAAAAAAAAAAAAGTACCGTGATTACTGATTAGCAGTAATGTTCACTTCAGGTTCACTTTGGGATTTTTTTTCTATTAAACAACTGACCAACCTGAATTCCTGCTAACTTTATCATGACAGTGCGTCTGTGATTCTTTATTAAATGTAAGATCGCTCAGAAATACTTCTTTTCTCTTTTCTTGTCCGTTCATTTATCACCAGTACTTGAAAAACTTGAGTTTGTGTCTCACCATATTGCATGCTCACACAAGATTTTTATTTTTTTATAAAACCCTGATCGAGAAGCGATTTAAAGAATTGTAGGCTCTGTGCGACACAGTTAAAAAATTAAAAATATTAATGCTTTTAAAATTCCAAATTCTACTAAAAGCATTTAAATATAGTCATTTTATTCTTCCAGTTCAACAGAAAGTTGCCAAAGATTTCTTTATTAATAAAACAACAACTTCTTAGGATTTATCTTTTTATGGTTACATTAGTGTTTGTGTTATGACTTGTGTTATAGCAGGTATAGGACACACAGCCGGTCCCTTACCAAGCCTTTGTTTCTCGCTAGTGAACACAACTCATCATGTTACCAAGCTTATCAAAAGCCCTGTGTACTGAAGATTTTCCCCTCTCAGAAAACATAATATTACATCTTTATCCTTGACTTTTGGCAGACTGAATTGAACTGAATCAATAATTACAGACATTTTTAAATAATCTGTTTATGTGGAGTATCTGATGTGTGTATGTTAGTATAGTAACACTAGCATATTAAACACGACATTCGACACCTTCTGACTTAAGCAGACTTAAAAATTCATCTGGATTTCACAAAATATTTTATTCAAGCACATTTATTTGGATTATATTCATTCTATAAGCACATTTACGTTAAGTGTTGTCGGTCGATGCCGTCCCTCGCGAAGCTGCCGGAGAAACATGCTCTAGAAGGCTGTTGTTGTTTTAAACCCCTGCTGGCTCTCAGCATGGTGACACTGCTTAAACACTCTTCTCATGGTCAGTTACGCCGGTGACAACACACACTCTTTAGTCTTCTCAAGACTCCCTGCTCTACTAAGCTCATTCACCTTGTTAGCTAACAGAGATGAAAGAGGGCTTTAGTGAGTTTTAGCTCTCTCTCTCTTACACACACACACACACACACACACACAAACACTGCAGCATGGTAGTTAGTTTCCCTCTTCACAGTGTTCAAGTGTTTAATCAAACAGAGTTAATAGCTTATGACTGGGATTTTCCAACACTGGATTGCATGAATTAAAGTTATTACAAAATGTCAAAAAAAGGTTCATTCTGATTATCGGCTGTTGTGATTAAAACGCTTAACGAATGATCTTTTTGTGTGAAAGTTTGAAAGAATTGTTGTAATGTTACAAAGGTTAATATTAAGGGTGGAGTTATTGGGATATTTGCTTGACATGTTTGATGTGTGTCTTCAAGGGCTCTTTTCTACAATCGTTCTCAGAGTGAGATCTGGCAACCCCCAGAGGTCCATGATACATAATCAGTGTATTTATTTTATTACACTTCTGGAAATCAAAATTCACCATTATCAGAGCTATAATTCTTTTCTTTATATATCTATTTGACTGACCAGTTAAAATGAAATGTGTCAGTAACTCAAAAACAAGTCAATTTAGACTGGATATGTTCTGATGGTGGACAGTGCAGGAATAAAAAAAACCTCATCAAATTTAATGTTGTTAGTATTTTAATATTAGGATCAAATGCAATGAAAAATTTGTACAATGCAGGTCATAAATGAATGAATGAATGAATTAATTAATGAAGGTGTTCTGTTTGCATGAGGCAAATTAAAATCATAAAGATGGGGTATAAATTAAAACAAATTCTATTTTTCTTTCTTAAGGAATCTGAACAAGCACTAAAACACTTGAATATTGTTAGTCTGAATATTAGGATCAAATCCATTAATTATGAAGATCATGAATGAATGAATAAATAAATAAATAAATAAATAAATAAATAAATGGGTCAAATTAAAACCATAAAAGTGGAGCATAAATTAGAAGTGAATCTATTTTTTTGTTTTTAAAGGAATCTGAACAAGCACTAAAATACTTGAATGGAAGGAAATGGGGGTTTACATGCAAAATATTTTTTACATTTTTTTAAATCAAAAATTAATAAACAACATGCAAATTAACAACAACAGCAACAACAGAAATTAGAATCATTCTCATCCTTCCACTGTACCTCAACATTTCACTATTGGTTTCAACATAAAACCTTAAAGTGTTTTCCCAGATAGAAAGGTAAAGAACTTTCTTAGAACACTAGAACTTTCTAAGAACACTAGACACTCAACACTTGCATGTTGAGTGTTTTAGTTCTTGGTATGATTTACACTTTGAATCCACAGAAGCTCCTCAACCCCCCAAACCATTAAGCGCTAATCATGGATCAATCTGGGAATACTCTGTAGAATTCACTTATCAATATCTAAAATCAGCAGCTTTTTTTTTTTTTTTTATCTCAGAACATAGAGCTTCCACAACAAAAACAGAACATTTAGAGAAAAAGATTTCTTCAAAAAGGTCAGCTCACTGAACACTAAAATAAACTGATATTTTATTAAGTCTCATCCATGTCTGTTTTTGTTTCTTTTATTGTTACTGCCCCTCCCTCACTAAATGGAGTAATTATGCCTGTCATTACCCTGCCCTTTTTGCCCCCTGAACCAACTCAAAGAGAGGTGTCAATATCTCATCATTATGCTAATGGCACTAGCCGCCTGCACTTTAAGTTGAATTGAGAGGCGGAGGAGGGTGTGTTAGGGAGTGTGTGTGTGTGCATGCATGGGGGCTGTGGCTCTCCAGCTATAGTCTGTCTGTCTGCTCCCAGCATGCTCTCTGCTCTATGTGTCTCCAGGCTGATGGGCCAGGACATGTCTGCAGAGAAAGAGACAGACACAGGTCTGGCCCAGAGGCATGTCCCAACCCACCCCCTGAATACTGGACTGATCCAGCTTCAGGTGATCGTAAGAGGGTGATTGAAAGGGTGAAGACTGTGACCAGAGTCTGCATGCCAATAGTCACTGGATTCTACAGGTTTGATCCACTTTTAAGCTTTGTTTTTTTTTTTAAGTACACGAGGTGGAATTGCTGTTGAAATTGCTTTAAACTTACTAAAAATCAACAGAAGTAAAATACAAGTAAGAATACACACACTTAGGTGAGAGGTTGAGATCATTAGATTCAGGCTCGGCTCGCACGTGTCCGGTTGAACAAATATTTAACCCTACATAATAGTTGGTCAGTGAGGAAACAATC
>JAOTRN010000053.1:6378323-6380823 GCA_028566695.1 Bagroides melapterus
TAGTGAATAGCATTCAAATAGATTCTATTTTACTCTTTAGTTTATAGTTTAATTTGTCTGATTATTATCAAGCTTTGCCTCTAATCATTCTATTTATTTAATTTTCTAATCAATGTTACAAAATAACATTTAGATTTTTTTTTTATTCCACAACAGTATTGGAGTCTGTGAAGCTGGCATTAGTTATCACTTTAGCTTTGAGCTTTTCATTTATACTGCTGCAAATGACCCACATTTATGCACAAGCGAAAACAAAGCCACTAGACTGAGACAGCACGGGCTGTCGTATAATAAACAGCCAAGGACTTCTTGCTGTTCGGTTCTGTACAGTAGGCTTCAAAAAGTGGAGATGAATTTATATGAATGACCTTCACTCCCTGGTGATTACATCACAGTAATCAGTGTCATTTTTTTCCTTAAAAGGTTACCCATGAAGCATGCAGAATTTTATTGGAGCAAATGGGTTTGATTGAAGGGGAGAAAAAGAGGACTCCTCTATCAGTGTTATGTAATTACCTACTTTGGACAGGCAGTGAACAGATATCTTCATCTTCATACTCTCTCGCAGATGAATAAGTGCAATCAGGGACAAAATGGCTAAACATGCATGCCCCAAAGCCTTACTCAAGGCGACGTGTGAGTGTCTTTCCCATAAAGAGACGCCCACGCACAAGCTTATCCCATGACCTATTTACAACAATGTCTTTCTGAACTGACCCACACAGTCAGGCCAAAGGCAACAACAGAGATAGAGACATGGCTAATGCAAAGAGCCTCATTCGTTTCTTACAGGAGTGAAAACAGCATCGGTTAGACATTAGTACATGTAATACACTGAAGGTGCAATACAAAAACGGCATCAGAGTTTTATAATAAATCATTTCTACAGAAAAGTCTGTAGTTCCATTGTCTAAACTCTACTTTGGGTAATGGTGAATTACAGACATGGCCTAGTTACGTCCACGATCCCCTGTGGTGCGTTGGCAAAAAGCCTCACAGGCACTTTATGACTTCAGAATGCAGGACCAAAGGGACTAAAATAAAGCTTCGGGATCTCTGTGAAGTAATTAAACAGGAAATATTTCTGAAAGAAGGATGAAAGATAGCCTTGAGATCGGTTACATATACAGTACTGTGTATACACATATATTTATACTGAATATCCAAAATTGATATATTTCTTTAAAGCTGTTTTGTGAGAATGTCCATTGTTAGACATGACATACATAATTAAATTAAAATAAAATATTTCTTTGTGTATCCTAGCTTTAAAGGAAATGGTGCATGTAGACCAGTGGGGTTTAAGGGTCTTGTTTAAGGGTTCAGCAGCTGAGTGTCAGGTCAGGGCAAAAGCTGAGGGATAGCAGGAATGAGGGAATTGCTGATTTATAGATTTATTGTTCCTCTTGAAAATTCTGTTTTGAAAGTATAATAATAAAATCCGCACTTGTGCCTAAATCAACAAAACATCAAGAATTGTTGTGTCTCGGTGACCTGAATCAAATCAAGATGGAATTTTGACGTGTGTGTGTGTGTAATGAAATGTGGTATTGCTCCTTTTTCTACAGTTCTCATTAACAATCCCCCATCAGTCAATCACAGGGGTGAGACAGTCGGTTTATTAATAGCCATGAGATGCAGTATTGACCCTCACACAGAAAGGAGAAGTGTAAGCTGTGTGTTAATGGCGTAAAGCTTATAGCTCATTACCAGAGGCTAGGAGCGAGAGGACGGACTTACTGACAGCACCGGCATTCCACAGAGGTGAAACAGTCTGTTTCTGCTCATTACTAATCACTGCTCATTATCCAGACATTAGGCTTGTTACTGTACTATATATACACACACAGAACTTATATATATATACTTGTTACTATATATATATACACACACAGAACTTTCAATGGAATCCTTATTTTGATACAAGCAAGCAGACTCGAGTCTACACTTCTGTTCGCTTTCCGGAATAATGACTTACAGTTGTGATTCCGTGCTAAAGAGGAAAGTGTAGGAAATTATTAACACTGAAGTATGAGTATAGATTATATATTAATTATAGCACTTCTTTCCAGAAAGAGTTTAAAGCTTGAAATTAATAAAAATATCTAGCTTTCATGATCTTACATTGGATATATACCTAAGATCAAGCTTATACAAGGAAATACCAGCTAACTGTGAACATGTTCAAGGTATTTTCACTTGTTTCAGCACTGTGGGCCTAGTTATACCACTGTCTAGACATGACAGCTACATACGTATAAGCTTTTCATAACAAGTGACAAAACACTACAGAAATATTATATGCACTCTCAAATATAATTTAATATTATATAAGAACATTCTTTATGTCATTAGGAATCTATGCTTCACTCAGACCTTTAAGACACAGGTACATGTCTGTTAGTATAAACCTATATAAATGTAAATAGTGGTTTTCAGTCATTTGTCAAGAAGATTGTACTGATGTAGTTTTCATGCATCTCACCTCCTAAAAATATGT
>JAOTRN010000053.1:6385823-6391571 GCA_028566695.1 Bagroides melapterus
TGTTAACAGTTGTGCAAGTCACGGTGTTTAGTGCTTGTATCTACGTAAACACTTATTACAAAATATATAAAAAGAAGCGTTTAAAGCTACTCAACTTAAAATGAAAACGATTACAGCTATGCGATATGATATCGGTCCTCTCCAAGTATGTAATGCTAACCTTGTTTATGATTAAGGAATGAAGTATTTCATTTAAACGGCATGGCAAATAAATTCCCTTAATCCCATGGGCTAGTGCTAACCGCATGACTCGCAGTTCTCATGACTCTCGCTCATGATTCTTAATTTCATGAGTCGGTAGTTTGAGTTTAAAATATATCTCTCCAAATAATGAAGGAGATCTCTTTAAATAATACGCAAATCGCTCTCTTCACACAAAATCTTCACCCGAGCACCCAGCCTGGCATGTTTTTGCCTCTTCTACTGTATAATACAGGGTTACATCGTTATCTACTAAGTTCAACAAGTGTGCAGCATTTCACACCTTACAGATAATTATAGTTTTAAGGTGTGAAAACGATACACGTGATGAAACTAAGTGAAGTAAAGGCATTAAAATACAGATTTTCTTAAAGTATGATCCCAGCAATACATCGTAATGAGTATGATGTACATGTATAATACAAATACACCTTGAGAAATACAGGCATGGCACACTGGAGAGTGTGTCTAAAGGTTCCTCTACAAAAACCTCTCTATAATGTATCTGATACACAGTAGATAAATCAGTCTGGAAACAGAAAATGGTGAGTTGTTATACAATAGATTTCCCGAGTGTTTAGGCTTTTATTGCATGAAGATATACAGTACACTCTCTAAAATTGTAATATTTTGTCAGGCAGAATTTTTTAATTGTTTTACTTTCTAATTTTTTTTTGCTGGGTTCCATCTTCTCTTACTCTGACCTGGTTATATACCGTTTTATTCTATTCTATTCTATTCTTATTAGTTTTATTCTAAAACTTCGAACACTTCTGAAGCAATCTCACGTGTTCCCTAATAATATATATTATAATATACTTTATAGTTTTTGTGATATACTCATTTTAATTCGTTTTCAAGCCTGAGGCCCAGAAATAAGTCTGGGGTTGAAATTGTATTAAATGAATCACTTGATATCATAGTAATTGAAATAATCAGATCTTATATATTGCTAAATTGTTTGTGAATCATTTATCATACAATTTAAAGCTTAACTTTGCAAAAAAAAAAAATCAAAATTGTTAAACCATGCATTGTTCCCAGTAAAAAGATGAGCTTTTTTTTGTTATTGTGTTCAGATTATAAATCTATTTACAGTTTGAGAGTCTGGTTTCAGAGAGGTGCACAAGGTTTAATTTAAACAGTTTAAAAAGTAAACTGTTTAACAGCTTTACAGAAAGATATAATTTCTGGATGGAAATGATAATTTTTTACATTTATATTTATCCCTAATGAGCAAGACAGAGGCGATGATGGCGAGGAAAAACTCCCTGAAAAGAGATGAGGAAGAAGCCTTGAGAGGAACCAGACTGAAAATGGAATAATCTGATTATAGAAAATGAAGATATTTTGAATATAGATGTTCTAAACTGTTCTATATTATATATGTTATATTTCAGTTTGTTGTTACCGTTACAGAATAGTAACCACGCAAAAAAAAGATTCTTTTTACACCATTAAAAAGAGTAAGTAGACTACATAAAATGTTTTTCTGTGTCATTTAAGGCATAAAATTATATGAAGTTCGATAACATGAGAAGTAGTAGCTCATTGGTTAAGGTGATGGACTACTGATCAGAAGGTTGTGAGTTTGAAGCCCAGGGCCACTAATCTTCCTCTCCTGGTCCTCTAACCCTCAATTACTCAGCTGTATAAATGAGATAAATGTAAGCTGCTCTGGATAAGGATGTCTGCCAAATGCAGTAAATGTAATTGATACACTCAGTGGTTAGTGTTGAAGTGTGTTAGATTTGATCTTGAGCTCAGGTTACTCTCTGTGTGGAGATTCCCATGTTCTCCTAATATCCATGTGTGTGTTCATCAGGTGTGTGTGTCTCTGAGAAACCCTGTGATTGACTAATATTCCATCTAGGGTTTTCCTCTCTAGCACTGAATACGCCTGTGATCAGAATGCACCGGAACCCTGACTAGATGTGCTTACCGAAGCCGAACGAATAAATGAACACACCATGTATTAAAAGATGGTTCTATGACCTCATAGACTTATATTTTCTCCTCTCATTTTGTTACAGAGGCACAGACGGTGGTTTTGTTGCCAAGATCGCCCTCCACTTCCAAAACCTATTTCCCCATTCCTGTAGATAACCTGGAGGACGAGTACCGCATCCGATCGGCCGATGATGGGAAACTCTTACGTGAAGAATACAACGTGAGTTCTTACTTTTCTGCTGATTACAGAAGATCACGGAGTTTAAATAAAAATTAAGAGCGTCCCAATGTCAGTTTTTATATTCGATATAGATCCTCTTCAGTGACTTTGTTTGGTAGCAACAGAGTCAATAGTAACTATTGTCAATATTAATGCTGTTTGCCAAGTTGAATATGTAAATAGAACTTTGTATTATGAACCTTGTCACCTGATTATAAATTTAGATAGACGCATACAATCAGCACATTCAGTAGAAATTCAGAAGCATTTGTGTTTAAATGCAATTATGATAGATGGGAATCATTTGACCTTGGTTCTCTCTCTGATGATTCATTGAAGAATTACCCAGTTTGCAATTTAAGGCAGCTGATTCACGAGTCGTTCCATAGTCATCTTAATTGAATCATTGGCTGGTGATTCAGCCCCCGCATACTTTCTGAATGAATTCCAAGTCTCATGGAAAGGATGTTTATGTCCTGCACTTTAAATGGATACTTAAGCTGTCTACACCGAACAGGAAGTAGCTCAACATGCTAAACAAAAATGCATGTACAATTCCAAATGAACGGCAAACATATTCCCAAATCTATAGAGATATGGTTTAAAAAAAAATCATGCATGGTGGACTGGAATAAGAGCACTTGACCTTGCTAGATATTACACAAAGAGACTCAGTAGCTCTTATTTCCTCCAGAGCTAAGAATGAGAATAAGTATACTGATCATTTTGAAACCAGCGTTGCAGGACTTGTTGTGTTAAGAAAAAAAAAATAAATAAAGTATATAATTCTTCTGTATTTGCAAATGAAAAACATTATTAGTAGCAGATTTTAATGTTTTAGAGTCTTCAGGTAGAGTACAGCATGTTCATTCTTGAACGTTCTAGGCACGTGTTAATCATGTTAGCCACTGTAGCGTTCAACATTTCTAGAAGCTGAGTTGGTAAACAGATCATCTTGAGCATCCGCTCATTCTGTGCCGTTGTAGTCGTTACCAGGCGGAAACCCACAAGGCACATATGAAGAGGCAAACAAAGATGATAACAAAGAGAAGAACAGATATCCCAATATTCTTCCTTGTAAGTGTTTATTTTTCTCTCTCTCTCTCTCTTACTCTTACTCTTTCTCTTCAGATAGTCAGCTACTGTTCACTCGATTCACAGTTTCACACAGAGCCTACATCACTTGTGGCTTTCAGTTTTCAGTGCATTTCCTGTCTATGTATCTACATAGCAGTCGTAGCGAACACGTTCTTTTAATTCTCTTTCTCTTTCGCATTTTCGATTTTAATTCAATTTCAACATTGATATTTTACGTTAATTAGCGTATGCATAGCAGGAGTTCGTAATAACTAAGCCTGTTTCATCACTTTAGGTGAATAATTCATTTTCAAAATGTCATTTGAATATTAGACGTAACAACTGATACCTTGATGTGTGAAAGTGGCAATTAAGCAAGAAATGTTCAGAGCTGCACACGTTCGCTTTACTAAGTACATTTACATTTGCAGCATTTAGCCAAAGTCCTAATCCAAAGCGATTTACATTTAATCCCATTTTATATGACTGAGCAATTGTGGGTTTACGGCCTGGCTCAGGGGCCCAGCAGAGGCATCTTTGTGGACTCGAACTCACAATTCCGATCAGTACTCTAACACTTTAACCACTAAGCTACCACATCCCCCCCTATAGCTACCACATTCCCCAAATATTATATTATGTTATATATCTCTATATATTGACAACTCAGATTTTTATCTACTTCTCAAATGCGATTATTTGAGTACTGTAATATCTATACTGTGTAAACTTTGGCACTTAGCACTGGATGCACTTTTTTCTATACGCAACACACATCACTTTCACAGCGGTGCTTGACATGTCAGACACCACACAAATAAATCTAACAGACAAACAAATCCATTGTGATTCTTTGCCATTTTCATGCTACTAAAACTAGCAGCTATACGAGTCCTTCACTAGTTAGCTAACAGTTGCTACATATTGAAATACTAAAGAAGCAAACTTTTTTTTTGTAGGAAAAATTGTATAAATGTGATGTTTGACTGAAATATCGCTTTAAGAGCACAAATGTTGCCCTGCAGCGCAGCCTGTTTGGCTGAAAACACCAGATAATGAGCAGTTTTACGTCAGACATGTTCAAAGCTGTGAAGAGTCGCTCGCTAATTTTTCATGAATGCAGCAGAAAAATAAATGCATACTCTGGATCAACTAAACACTGAACGCTTGCTGTTTTTGCTAATCAGATGATCATTCCAGAGTAGTGCTGACACAGATAGACGGCATTTCGCACTCGGATTACATAAACGCTTCGTATATAGATGTGAGTATTCTGTCTATCGTTGCATTTAAAAAAAAAAAAGATATATTATTTTTTATTTTGTGATTCATTTTTTACGCTATTTGAATAAAATCTGATTTGTCTCACAGGGATACAAAGATAAAAACAAATTCATCGCAGCACAAGGTAAGGAATAGAATATAACCGAGCATGGTGTTATCGGAAAATAATCAGCGACATCTAGCTTAACGTGAAAAACACGTTTCAGTTTTGTTTTTGTAATCCAGTTATACTGTAGTAGTATTTCTACTAGTATCACTTATAACATCTACAAAGAGTTGTTGCATCACTAGGTTCTTGTTCTTGATCTCACTTTTTTGCAGTTTCTGAGGTTACTGAGAAAGGTGAAACTGCCTGATTGTCTTAACATCTTAACATTTAAAGTTTTACCTCAGACTGCTCTCGTTTCCTGTATAAAGGTTATAAACAGACATCTTCATACCAAAAACAAAGTTATTACATGTTCAATCCCATTCAATTCCTTGTGTTAGTTGTTACTATAGAAACGACCAGAGATCTATGTAATTATATAGCCAGAAATTTAATCAACAGCTTCTCTTGATGTGACTTGTCTAATGGAGGTTAATCACAAGGCCTCATCTGTGAGATCTGCCCTGTTTACCATTTCTGAATCTTTCCGCAGATGAGATTTGGTTACAAGATTTGTTTTGTGTGTGTGTGTGTGTGTGTGTGTGTGGGTGGGTGTGTGTGGGTGGGTGTGTCAGGACCAAAACATGAGACAGTTGCTGATTTCTGGAGAATGATATGGGAGCAGAAATCATCTACAATTGTCATGCTGACCAACTTGAAAGAAAGAAAAGAGGCAAGTCATCTCATACACGCGCTCACGTCTTTACATGTCTGGATGCCAACTGCACGAAACAAAACATAATGTCATTTTAACATTCAGAGAAAAACAGAATCTTGGAAACGTTTAGACGATTTAGCTTTATTATGAACAGTTTGCCCCTGATGTGCATTATATGCTCCTGCATACTAAATTAAAGACATAAATTGA
>JAOTRN010000053.1:6504605-6536317 GCA_028566695.1 Bagroides melapterus
ATAGATAGATAGATAGATAGATAGATAGATAGATAGATAGACAGACAGATAGATAGATAGATAGATAGATAGATAGAGTATATAGACAGATAGATAGATAGACAGACAGACAGACAGACAGACAGAAAGAGAGACAGATAGATAGATAGATAAATGTAATATTAGTAAATTTAAATTGAAGCTTAAAACTTCTTAAAACTGTGTAAATATGGATCTAGATCTAAATCTAAAAAAAAAATGTAATTAATAAATTAAAATTTAATTTAAAAAAATGTGCAGCTCTAGATCTAGATCTAAATCTAAAAAAAATAAAATGTAATGAATTTAAATTAATTTTTTTAAATATTGAGCAGCTCTGGATCTAGATCTAAATCTCAAAAAATATATAAAAGCGATAAATTTAAATCTATTTTTAAAAGGTTTGTGCAGCTCTAGACCTAGATCTAAATCTAAAAAAATATAATGAATATATTTAAATTAAAGATGAAAAAGACAAATCTGGGTGTAAAGGTGTGTTGTGTACATTGTGTAGCATGGTTCAGAAGTTGTAATAAATATATATATATATATATATGGAAGTGGATGTAAACTTGGATTCAATTGTTCTGACAAATTGGTAATTTAAGGAGCAAAAAGTAAATTGCATTTCAGACATTTAATCAGAGAAGCATTAGTTCATTTATCAAGCCTTGTATAATTTGTGGTTGAGTGTTCCTGTGTTTTCTGCAGTAATAGCATATCTAGCTGCGCTCTCTTGGGTTATGCTCAGCTAATTAATGTGTGTCTGAATCCTATTGCATTATCTAGATTGGACCTGCGGTACACAACACTGACTGCAATAATAATGGAGCACAACACTGTCACATGGAAGCCCGTGGTGATTCTGAGCTGTTCGGACTTAGTGGCAATAAAAAACAAATAATGATAAATTAAAAATAAATAAATTGTTCGATTAGTTTAATAGATCGTAAGAAGACGTCAGAGTTGTAGGAGATATTGGATTCGATGGTCAACAAACGTTTCACGAATTTGTTTAAAAAAGGGTTCGAAGGATCAGGAAGGATCTCTTTCACAGGCTGTGATCTCTGTTGTAAGGACCACTAAGGAAAATGTAAAGATTTCTGTTTTATATATTAACGTGAACACTCGGATAGTATTTCACTCAAATGTTTTATATTTATTTATTTATTTATTTATTTATTTATTTATTTATTTATGAGGTCATTTTTCATTTTGCTTATTTTGTACATTTGAATTCAATTTTTATAAAATGTCACAGAGGTTAAAGTGAAATTGAAAAACAGATACAGAGTGTTAATGAGATTAGATTAGGAAAAATGACCTTTACTGTCAAATATAATCCATAATTGTTATTATGCTCTGTCTCTCTCTCTCTCTCTCTCTCTCTCTCTCTCTCTCTCTCTCTCATACACACAGAGACAGACACCTGTATGTGTGTGTGAAGTTATAATTTCATAATGTGCTGATGGCAGAATGTTCTCCCTCTTAAGCATTCATCAAAAACGAAACAAAAAAAACAAACAAACAAAAAAAAAACAAAGTGGAAAAATGTGAACTAAATGTCAAGTGGAGCTCAGATATGCTTAATTTATCTTTCCAATTGACTAAAACAATTTGTTCATTTTTAATTGATCACAATATTGATGGACCTGCCAGGTTTAATTCAGCCGAGAGCGAAAAGACAAATAAAAGCCAGCGGAGGTCTTTCAGTGTGGATAAAAGAGGCAAGCTGGAGGTGCATGACTCTGATTGGATTGTTGTCACCCTGATGAATATGCAAAGATCTGGGATGCTAAAAAGGGCAGATAGGATGGGTGTGCACATGTGGTGGCATGGGTTTTGTTTTTGAGAGAATGTGCATCTGCCTCTTTAAAGGTCAGTGCATGTGTACTTAAAAGCACAAAGTCTGTGTTGTGTTTTCGGTCCGGCAGAGCGCTCGCTAATTCATCGTTTCAGTCCTGACCTCCGTAGAAGATGAAATCCTCCGTATAAATAACCGGAGAGTGACTCTGATTCAGTGATTCTGATCAGGTGCTGATACGCACACGTTCACTGTAACGCTGCATACGATTACAACTACAACGGAGTTCTCATCCCTCTTTTTCCAATGACCTATTTTCCCTTTCAAACAGCTCTGATTAGGAACTGCGAGCTGTCCGTGCCAGGCAGAGTTGGAGCAGAATATTAGTGGTGATGGTGATGGCACCATCTGTGGGTAGGAGCTGATGATGCAAGGCTCACTGCGAGGCCAATGAATGTGTCCCTGACTGGTGTTCAAGATGCAGCAACTGCCGCAGTTCACTCACTCACTCTCTCTCTCTCTCTCTCTCTCTCTCTCTCTCTCTCACACACACACACTTGCTTCCTGCTGAATTCTTCTTTTAAAGAAATAAGGCAAAATATACTGTATTCTGGCTAAAATCTTCCCAATTTAGAAATCCAAGAGCTTCACATCATCTTTATAGCATATGTTTATCATTTAAAGTTATATCGAGCGTTAATGTCTTTACCTTAACTCCTTAACTGACCACACAGCTATAACACAATAATTAACATTAACAAACTGGCATTAAGGGACCACTTCATTTTATTTTTTTTTTAATATTTTGAAAATAGGTTCCAAATAATAGATGTAATAAACTAATAAACCAGTCTTCATACTATTAATGATCCCACAATGATCAGTAGAAACCTATATCTTAATGATCATGTTTGTGGCTTATGGTGTGTGAATTAAGTTATTAATATTTAGGAACCTGGGATTTTTTTTTATTTAATATGCATCAATCAATGCAGTTCCATTAAGCTAATATTTAAATTAACAACCAGTATTATGTGTTAATTTACTTAAATACTTAACTTTATGAACTTACTTCTTCATGGTTTATTAACTCTGAAGTTCACTGCTTGGAAATTTTATACCACAGTGTTGTTGAATTTTTGATTCTGATTGGTTTGTTGACTTGGTTTGTTTTCTGTACCAGCAGTTGAAAATGTAGCTCAGGCTACATGATTTATATTAATTCACTCTACTGACACTTCACATAAAGAGATTAAAGAAATGTGTCTAATCGGTGATATGGAGAAATTATTCAGAAAATTATTTCACCTTTTAATAAATCTTCAATGTTAGCACTTTTAAAAAAATTCTTGCTAACATGATGATACGCTGCATTTGTTTTTTGTTTTTTTTCTTATTGTCTCTCTTATTTGTCTTATTATATTTAATGTAATTCTATATGATGTGCCATTATTTAAGAATTAAATAAAATAAAATAAATTATCTTTAGTGATGTGGTATAAGAGCAATAAAACACTATGTGTGCTGCTATGGGAAACTTCAGGGTAGTAAAAAAAATGTTTATTTTCCTTTAACAGCATGCCACCATGTATTTTACTCCTTACATAATTCTCAAAATAATGTTATTTAAGAAAAATGTTATCTGGAATGTATCCAATAAAGTCTAACTATACCGATACATGAGAAATGAGAAACAGCCAAATGCAGCTTGCAGTCTCAGTGACTGGCATGACCATGGGCATTGGCAACAGTGATGGCACAGAGCAATAAGCCAATGTGTTAATTCTGTCCCTCAGCCAGCATCGCTCACAGCCAGTCCTGCAGGGTCAAGACAGCTCACAGTTCAGTGTTTTTCCAACTATATGACACTCAATTCACCTCAGGAATTGCCTGGTAATTAGCTGGTGTCTTGAATCACTTGTTTTTTTGTTTTTTTTTTCGGGGAAAACATTAACTTGTGCAAAATGGCGGCCCTGGAGGACGAAAGTTTGAGGAAGGCCGCTCTAAGCCACTTAGCTTACATTAAATCTCAGGTATCAGCTCCCTTAGGAAATCTTTAAGCTACGATATTTTATACAACACAACACCATTCTGCAATCCTTTCACATAATTTCTCACCACTGAACCACACATTGCCTATTTTCTTCCATATTTTTGTCGAAGGTGCCTAAAAACAACAGGTGTGGCGGCTCCAGTGGAGGATGTGGAGTGGTCTCTGGTGTTCGGGCTGTGCAGAACTCATCTGGAGAGTCTTGTCGGACTGGGACTTCTGCTGGAATCAGTCATGGATCTCTCCCCAGGCCCACACAACGCTTATTAACTCAGTGCCAGCAGCGCTGGTGCAGCTAACTCGTGCCAAATCACTCAGAGAGTGCCTTCTTTTTCTTTTTCATCTGATTTCCTGTTCATCTCCTTTGAGAGAACTTTTTTTTTGTGTCAGGCTACTGTTGTGATATTTAGGTGGACGCACTGCTAGCAAGGAATTATTCTTTAAACTCAGTAGTGTGGAGCAGTGTAATAATCTTTTTATCTTTCTTTTATAGTTTTTTTTTGTACAAACGTAAACAGCACATTGCTCAATTTTTGAGTAGAACATAATTAAAACAATTAAAATGATTAAAAAGAACCATTGTGATTACGTATATTTTTTCATTATATAAATGGCCATTATTATTAGATTATCGGAGGTTAGGAAACGTTAAACAAAAACAAAATCAAACATCTCAGGGCAGTGGGGTGGGATTTATTTTGGTTTCATACTAATAAAATTTCCAAAAATATATAAAAAGTCTACAAATGCCGTTAATGTGTCTAACTTTTTCTACAAATCTGTGAGTGTGAGCCCAGGCTAATTGTGGCAATCTAACTGTTTCCAAATTTCCATATTCAGTTGCATCTGTGTATGAAAAAGACCCCATTTAATTTAACCCAATTAACTGATAATGTGCATGTAACCAATCTAGAGAAAAGATTCGGGATCCTTCTTAGAAGCACTGGCACAGACACACACACACAGAGAACTTTCACCACACACATCTTTTCATGGCTATTATTGCCCCGTCACTGTAGGCCAGTCTTCGGGGGAAAATCCCACCATCAGCGGCAGATCATTTAAACCCTTGAGTAAAAGGACTGAGCAGCCTCCGCCTTTTCAGCCACATTTCCAAGGCCATGATCTTACTTGCAAAACTCCTTATTAGCCACTCACTCCGGGGCTGTGCAGCAGCCCTAGCAAGGCTTCTGTGCCTCATAGGTGGGCTTCTGTTCAGGAGCGACAGCACCGAAGCCCTCCAGCACTTAGCCTCCACAATCATCCTCATCTCCCAAATTGTCCTGGAAGGAGCAACGTGCTCGGATTTGTCTAGGGCTGTTTTGTCCAAACTGGGGCACAGATGGGATAATGACTTTTACAAACAGCATTTTGATGAGAGGAGGGGAAAGGAGAGAGAGAGAGAGCGAGAGCAAGAGTGAGAGTGAGAGAAAAAAAAAAAGAGGAATCATATGTAAAATGCACAAAGGCTCGCATAAGCACGTTGGGAGCTGCATCTGGAACAAACTAAAAAGATGTTTAATAATTTAGAAGCAAGCAGGCAGGCCTGATGCAGCTGTTGTGTGCAGGGGAGCATGAAAGGCTTCTCAGTGACAGCTGGCTCCTGCTTCTCCCTCGGTTGTGGCGTGGCAAGGAGACGGCAGATTTGGGATTAGCCAATCCCTGCTACTCTCGCCCATCTGCCACCAAGACCTCATCTCCTAACTCTGCCATACAATAAAGGGGAGAGAGAGAGAGAGAGAGAGAGAGAGAGAGAGAGAGAAAGAGAGACTGGGTGGGCACAGACACAATCACGGCCAGGATAGCACACACATGGATATACACACAGCTCTCATAAACATATGCAGCAAGGCGAGCACGGCCGTCAGCCCCCCGAGCGTGTTTTGTTGACACGCGGCCAGTAGAGAGCTCCTCTCGCGCTGTAGCTCCAGGGCACATTTTGCCCTCCACACATTTGCAGGAATACAAAATGTCGCTGGCCACAAACAATGCTTGGGCCTAATTGGCCGAATTAACCGAGCCATGTCTCCCATCCCTGAAATGATTAGCATAGCTCAGCTGGGAGGGTGAGAAGAGGCTGGGGGTGGGGTGGAGATGATGGTGACCGTGGGGGGCGGATAGAAGAGATTTGTTGGGGGAAGGCCAGGTGAAGTTATGTTTGCCCATGAAAGAGAAGTGATCATGGGTACAGTCCCAGCTGGGCCTCCGTCTCCGAGTGCCAGCAAGATAACGGTTAGTGGTGGAGGGGATTTGTAGCGCTTGGAGCTGCTCTTCTCATCCGCTCCAGACGGCTCATCTCCTGGCCAAGTGCCCTTATTTCCACAGGAGCTTGACACATCTCTCAGCTCTGTTAATCAAAAACCCCACACCAGCACCAACACACAGACCACAATACAATGCTACGGAGATCCCGGGGACTTTTATTAAACACAATATTTAATATTTATTATACCACGGCCATGCGAAAGCCTCCTTACTGATCGAGTGCCATAAATGCCTATATTGGGAGTTTGCGTCCATTTTTTTCTCGTATTGGGATACTTTTTTTGTGAACTCTTGCCTTTACTCTAAAACAGACTCATTGGCTGAACAGAGCAACGTTCATACAGGCATTTCTATGCGTCATTCCGTCTAATATCTAACAGGAAAGAAATCAGAAAAAAAATTCGATTTCATTTTAGCTGGAGAACAATGAAGAATGCTGAAGTCTTTTTTATCCTAGAGTACTCAAGGGGGCATTGAAAATGAGGCCTTGAAATCAGGCAGTAGATTAAAACTCAAGCCCAACATAAAGAGGACCAGAGAATAAACCCTCTCTGTTTTTTTGTTCCGTGTAAATGTTCCCCAGGTGAGTTCACCATGGGAGTGTGTGTTCAAGGTTGTGGGACAAGGTCCTGAAAGTGATAAAGCACGGAGAGGCGAGTTTATTCCTGCTCAATATGGTCTGTGATCTCGATGGAGCTCAGCCCAGCTGTCCGATCGGCTGCTGCAGATTCCCTTACCTGAATTCCATGCTGTGCTCCTCAGATCACTGCTTGTATCTCTTCGCCTTTTAAAGCTCCACTATAGCCGAGAATCTGAGGCGTGTTAATGCGCTCTCCTTCCTGCCAGATTCCCACAAGGCTGAGAACAACAAACTCCCAAAGTCAGCAAGCCATGGAGGAATGCTGAGAATAAAAGTGCACTTGTGTACCGGTAGTTAATACTCCACTAGCCCTGGGCCATCTGATTACCCAAAAGTGCACCTTAAAACACAAGTTCTAGATTTCACTGATTAATTATATTTTACTTAATTCCCAAGCCTTCTCCTACATTCTTTTTCATTTGCACATTTTTTTTCTCTCTCCATCTTTAACCCTCCAATTGTTTTGGGATTGTCCAACGGTGTCCTACTTAACTCTCTGATTTTTTTTCTCTGATCTGGAGAAGTAGAGTCGCATTGATGATCAATCAAACCAAATCTCTTCCAACGTCTACGCTTAAGCCCAAGAAACCACCTGTCACTGGTATAAAAAGTAATTAAATTCCCTACAGAGCAACACAACACAGTGTATGATCAGGGTGCTGTGAATAGACACACATCTGTTTTGGGGCCATTAATATTGTTCAATCGGTGATCATATCGTATGCGCCGTGCTGTTAAACTTTCCCACAATGAGCAATATAAATGGGTTTAAAAGAGGGTTATGTTAATAACATTCTAAGCAGTTCGCTTTCGTTGTTGCAAAACGCAGCATTAAAAATTCATCTCAAACATCTCAACAAACATCTCAGACACCCACCATGTCATTAATCTCTCCATAGCCCATGTCATCTACCCCTTTCTCTCTCTCTCTCTCTCTCTCTCTCTCTCTCTCTCTCTCTCTCGCTCTCTCTCTCAGGTGGCCTGAAGCTTCTCTAGGACGGACTAAAGTGACACAGAGGGAGGTGCATTGGCGCTGGAACACTATTGCCGCAGGATACGTAAGACTGAAGGTGAGCCGCCTGCTCTTTCATCACTTTCCCGGATCGATGTGGTGTGGAACAGAGACCTGGGTGGCTCTCGAGGGAACAGTGGGCAGCCTCCTGCTGGGGGGCAGGCCCCGAGCGAGGGAGCAGGACGAGTAAAGAGACTCTCACTCCTCCCTCATGGACTCTTTGGTCACATATGGAGAGCACAAACACACCCAATGTTCCAAACAGTGCAGAGGGCTGCAGGGGCTGCATGTAGATTGCCTTACCTCAGTGCCATATCTTATAAGACATGTCTCAATCCAAATATTTGAGAGAAAAAAAGGCTATAAAATGGAAAAAGAAATGATCGGTATGGAAAGTACACTGTCTTTACAAAAATAAATAAATAAATAAATAACTCTAGATAAATATGGACACCATCTTGACAGGAAAATATGATAGGAAATTGGGAAAAAAAAAAATCCCAATTCAATCCAATTTCTTCAGTTTATCACTTTATTTCCATGTCAGAGAAACTTTTAAACATTTATTTTAACATTTATTTACGAAGTGGATTAACATTACACAAGGTTCAGAATTCAAGAGGGTACAAAGTAATGAAATGAAAACGAAATGGAGAATACAAAAGGAGAAAATAATGAAATGGGAACCGAAGGTAGATCATAGGATTTAGAGGTATGGGTTCGTTTTTTACGGTGTTTCTAAATATCTGCATTTTTAATTGCTCTAAATTCTCCTGAGGTTTGAATGAATATCCGATATGATTGGAAATCTTAGACATCGGATTTAAGGGTACTATCTATGAAAAATTCAAACTGTTATTCTTATATCATGTGCATATCAAATGACAAAACTCATTAATAATCCTGCATTTACAATTGCAGATTCTAAGTGAAGCACCGTTTCTCTCCATGTGTTAGGGTCTGGGGTATAAAGGGGCAGCAAAGCCTTCTTTTAAATTGATCACTTGAGGAAAAACAGGCCCTGCCCTCTCTCTCTCTCTCTCTCCAGCCAGAAAGCCCTCTCTCTTCTCCACCCACTGCCGCCGCATACGAGGCAATTACGAGGCAGCGACGGAGTGTGATGCGAACGTTCGACTTGCAGCTGGACAGATCTTTGAAACAAGTCACTGTTTAATTAGGTTAGGCAGCCATTTCCTCCCTACAAATTAAAGCCCCAGAACTGCACACAATTAATCTGCATCTGCGGGTCCCGTGCGGTTCCCCAAGAGAAGCCGCTCCGGTTCCTCAGATCTGACCCCGAGGGCCCTTCGCCACTACGGGAAAAAAGCAATTATAAAAAACAGCTCTCACTCTAATCTGCACAAACTCCTGCATGCACACAGTTATTGATATTCTAGAGCAATGATGGAAACTTAATTTAGGCTTCCACTATTAACCATAATAACTGTATTACAGTGTAGTGTGGGTGTAGTGGCTGTAGAAGCGGTAGCCATTTAAAAGACGTTCTATCTATGATTGTAGTAATATCATTTTGCTTTAAGGGTTTTTGCACATACTTAGATGTAGATGTTCTACAGATGTTTGAAAAAAAGTATCCCGAGAACCTGAGAAACTTGGAAAAGTGTAAGTTTACTCGAAGTCATGGACAAATACATCATGTAGATTTCTGTACTGTTAATGATTTTCATACAATCATAAATGTCTGAGGATTTTGGGGATTTCTGGGTTTGACCATGATTTTAATCATTATCTTGCTATTTAGCTAGCTAGCTAGCATAAAATACACTCATCAGTATGAGAGTATGAAATCAAAAAGAAAAGAAAAGAAAACCCGAACATATTCTTGATGGAACCGTGTACAGAACCTCAAGTTGTCGATAAAGCACAATTACGTGACAAATAATGTATTTTTTTTTTATAAAAAAGCATTTTTAACACAAATCTCCAAAGTGGCAAATCAATATTCTAAGTTGTTTAGCAATATTAATGTAATGTGCTATGAAACAAAATGACTGGCTTCGTTTGATCCAACAGAACTGCTTACCTGGAAAAGTGCTCTCAGTCTGTGCATTTGCTATAAGCACAAAAGCAGATCCTGTGGTGTGCAACAATCCACTCCTTTCGAAATTCCCCTGTTCCCTGAGCTGCCATCTGCACACTGAGCACCTCAGAAAATCCAGAAACCCTGACCGTTCAACCATCATTCATCGATTATACTTATTATACATCACTAAATTCTGTATTTACCAGCAGGTGGGCCACACAGCGAGTGGTATAGAGTGTGTGTGTGTGTGTGAGAAAGAGAGAAGAACGAAAGAAATTCATGGTCTTTCAAAAATAAAAAAAAAAGGTGCTTGTATTCTGATGTAGAAGTACACAGGAACAAGGAAAAGCCATTTGACCAACCGTCATGGCCGTGTCCCATTTTACTGGCTAATATCCCCTTGAGTCAAATTTAATGGCTGCTTGAGTGCCCTCAATCTTTAAACATTCTCCATCATTCTATGTTTCATTTATTTTTCAGGATGACAAAAAATAAGGCCAAGGTGAAAATAAAAAAAAAAAAAAATGTAAATAAATAAATAAATAAACAATCCGAGCAGAGTGCCACTTAAAGTGGAGTTTAAGAGATCCTGTCCTTGTTAATTTGAGCACATTAAAGCTGGGCTCAGGGCTTGAGAACAGGATTTGCATCTCCTTCACCAGCTGACTTTGCAAGTGTGTTTGTCTACAAAGCAGTTTTAAATGAAGCTATACATGATTCATGCACCGTACTTTCAAGCGATTCCTCGCTGAAGAGCGAGACCTCGACATTTCTCTAGGCTAATTATTTGAAGCTGTCTTTGGGCTGGAAAGGTAGCTGTCTTAGAGGTTTAAAAAAAATGCACAGATATGGAAAGCGTATAGAAGAAGTTAAAAAAAATGATGGCGATATCGCAGGACTTTCGAAGGCTTTTTTACACTTCTTTCCTCGGTTTCTCCAATGTTGCTACAATATTTTAAGCGAAACTAATGACACTAATGAACGTGGAAATGTTTTCAAAACAAAGCGTTTTTTTTTTTTGTTGTTGTTCCCTCGTTTTCTTCCTGAATTTGTTCACTTGAAAATTCCCACATACCAATGGACTTTTTCCTGTCATCCCACTGAGTATAAAGATCTGATTCATGTAAAGCCAACCCACCATTTTTTTTTCTGAAGTGCTGCTCACAGGAAAGCATAACCCACTCTGAGAAAAAAAACATCAGCCCTCTTCCACATACATGAGCATATCCACACACTTGGCTAGTGTGAGTCACTTGGAGTGAGAGTACACCATCTCTTCTTTCACATTTTACAGATGCCCAACATAAAGTGAGGGTTAAGGGCCTTACCTCGGGATTTAAACTCACAACCTTCCAATTAGTAGACCAACACCTTAACCACTAGGCTATCACCTCCCACACAGTCCGGTCCCTTGTCTCTCAGGCATGAATAGCTGTGACATTTGCACTTGTGCTCTCTCAGTAATAAGGTAAACACATTCCGGTTGCACCAACTGACAGCCTAAGGTGACTTTTTCCCACAATAGACATTTAAGCAGCTGATTAAACATAATTTCCTAAAATTAAATTAAAAATAGCAAGAACAGGGGGAGAACGCTCTTTTAACATATATGAGACCTTGTTATTTCTCTTTTTAGATATAGAAACAACGAGTGGACAGTCATCTTTAGACACTTAAACTATCTGTATGTCTAACCAACAACCAACCTGTTTAAAAAGTGAAAAGAAAAATAAATGAAGTAGTTGATAATCCATACAGTGTGTATAGACATTTACATCATTTCATTGATGACAGTTATCTGGTTATCTTGGAGAGTTTATAGAGGCTTTGTTGAATGGATTATGAAGCGTTGCACACCATTTGACTCCAAATATGCCAACTTTTATTATTTATCTAGACAGTTTCTATTGTTATTGCTAATTGTAAGAATCTTCTTTTACCTTTTCACTTAACTCTTAAATAGCTTTTTATCATAAATAGCAATCATATTTCATATCATATCATATCATATCATATCATATCATATCATATCATATCATATCATATCATATCATATCATATCTAAAATTGTTTTAGGCTGTTAGTATTTTTAGTCTTGCAACATACTGGACCTGAGCTAAATCTATTCAAAGACAGATTTAAAAGCACTTTTGTAAGTCGCTCTAGATAAGGGCGTCTGCCAAATGACCTTAAATGTAAATGTAAATGTAAATATTATATCATTTCATATCATATCAGCTTTCTTTCTTTCTTTTTTTGTTTCTCTGTCCAAAACATAGAAGATAAATTATTTTTAATTCTATTTAAGAAATTATGTTGAAAAAAAAAATTGCTAATTGAAAGCAGGCACGTTTTTATACCTTTCCACTTAATAGCTCTTAAATACCGAAGCTCTTCACCATCATAGTCTTTCTTTATTTCCTTCTTTCTTTCTTTCTTTCTTTCTTTCTTTCTTCATCATTTCTTTTGATTTTTTTTTGGAAGAAGTTAGTAATCGTCAAATGTGCTGTTGGAAACAGGTCAGTAGTGATCGGTCATCTGTCACGTCAAACAGGAGAAGTAAACAGTTATGAGTTGTGTTCATTGGGAAAAAATGTATCAGATTCTCTATCAAATACTAAATGCTTGGCATGGAAGACACACAGTCCAGTGTTGGTTGGTGAACATCCATCACATACACTTCCATCAAAGGGATTGAGTTTGATTGTGCAGAGCTATATATACAGAGCGGAGTATGACACTTTGTTGTCCTTGTTCTAGCGAGGGATTTCCGAGACGCTCCGGTCGACAGTCAGCTTTTGAGACAGAAGAGACATATGAGTGCGCTAGTCTCATCCTGTTCTCAATTAAAAATGCATCACACCTCTTGTCCCTTCGGACCGCACTCTGACACCTGATCACGCCATACAGCCGACGAAAAAAAAAAGAGAAAATAACAGTATTGTACAGATTCTCGGTACATGTGAGGGACCAAAGGAATCATCCAGAGGGAAAATACATTAATACACACTAAAATGTCCCTGTGAAAACAAAGCAAGTCGTATAACCTTTGTTCCAGGAGCTTCTCATTGCAGCGAAAGGTTAAAAAGACTTGGAGAACATCTTGACGCTCCCTCTCAGCATGTTTAAAATTTCTGTTTCATTTTGCTAGTGACAAGGCAGCACACCAAGGACAGAGTTACGACTCAGAGCATTCTCAGAAAGCAGCAAAATAGACTTTTGTATTCATAATTAATTTAAAGTTTCAGTGAAAGTTTCCCATGTATAAGGAGCATGCAGAGAAAACAACAAAGTGTTTTAGTGCTTCACTGTGATAAAGGAAATAAAAGTTGCATGGCGAAGGGGGTGTGAATAATTTAAGCTTAGACAAGGCAGAGACATTATATTGTCCCCCCAGTTTGGTTACAAAGGCAACGCGTTTGCATATTCGACACGTCAAAGCAATAAGCTTCAACACGCATCCGTCTGGTGAAGTGCATTCTGAAAAGAACTTCTAAAGTACGATCACACGTGATCTAAACGCTGAATAAAGCACGATTTTCACCAACTACCATGTCAAACTAGCGTAATCTAAAATCAGGCTTGAGATGAAAATTTCAGAATAGACTTTCTTTACATTTCTGCCAAAAGTTTTATGACTCAAAGGACCAGAAAGCAAATGCCCAAAAACAAATAAAGCACTAAATAAATACGAGTGTGTACTTTCCACTCTTATGTAACACTGAGACATTAGGCATGCACACGAAGGCGTCCGTGACTCACGGACAACAAAGTGATTAGACGCTTGGGAACTAATGCAAGGACAGTGAGCCCTGGCTCATCAGCAACAAGGCCTGTGTTTGTGCTTTGCTTTAACCGTGGCTTTAAGGGGAGCAGAGGCGTAGGGGTGTGCGATAGTCTTAGCAGACGTCTCTGAATTGATAATACACGAGCAAGCAGTAAACTGTTAGGGTTCCCTTGATTTTGACGGTTCTGTAAAGAAAGAACTGTGTGAATTTGAGAGTCAGCTGTTAACATCAACAGGCACTTAACATCTAGCGGACAGTGAGTATGAACGGAGACGATAATAACAGACAGCAAGATAACTGGAATATTCTGTATTATATGGACCAGTGCCACTGCAAATTGAATGAAGTAAATTTTGTAGTAAAATTATTAGCAAAAATACATTGGATTGGAAAAAAAAAAAAAAAAAAACATAAAAAAAAATCATATCACTAACACATAATGGGCATCCAGGGCAATGGAAGCTCAGGCTCCAGGCTATTGCTGGGAGGCGCAGGATTCAAGCCCCAGCACTGCTAAGCTACCACTGTTGGGCCCTTGAGCAAGGCCCCCAATGCTCATTGCTCCAGGGGCACTGTATCATAACTGCTCATTAGTGATAAATTTAAAAAACAACTTGTGTCTTGAGTTTTTTTTTTATTTTAAATCCATGCTAGCTTGTTTTAAAACAATATCCATTGTAAAATCCCCCAATAGAAACCAAAATGAATGGAAAACTTTTATTTCAGTAAACAGTTCAGACTCTGTAGTACTAGCTAGCTAGATGAATAGTTAACATCTATGTGAACAAGCTGCTATAAGCTCTTACTGATCCATTATGTAACTGGATTATGTATCCACAAACAAGCTAGGAGCAGATTATTGAGTAGTATTTTAGAATTATTGAATACGAATCTGCAAAAAACACTGCTTGTTCCTCAGTCCAGATCAGGCCAAGTATTCTAAAGCAGATTAAAATTATAAAAATATGGATTTTCTTTTGTGCTACAATCTTAAGAAAAAAAGGAAAAAGAAAACACCTTGTAGCTAGTAGCACGTAGCAGGCATACACAGGCTTGCTTATTAGGGAAAAATTTTAATAAATTTCCATAAACTTTTTTAAACTCGTATATTCTATAAGCTGCTTTATGTCAATAAACAATGTCCGTTTTTAAAAGCGTTCCATAAATAAAATCGAATACACTCATTTAACAAATCTCACAGATATTAGATATTGCATCATACAGCATGCCAAGATCTTTTCCCATTCATAGAGAACAGTCGGATCATGCAAGGTGACAACACACCCAAACTTTTCTCCTCTTATCTGACTCAACCATGCAGGTTTCTTCTTTACAACACTAAGGCCCAACAGATACTTGTTTACTGCCTTGTAATCTTGAGATAAGGCAGCTGCCTCTAGCTACAACCAGACTCTGGAAACATAATACAGCTGCAAGGTGTTTGCTGTACTTCAACAAATTGTGGTGTTCTCTCCACTGACTTCTTTTCCTTTCCACATCAGATTTAAAAAACTCATGTTTATCTAACAGATGGATATACAAAAAATCTTTAAAAATCAAGTAAATACTTAAATATCCATGATTTTGGTCAATTTAGTAAATACTAAATAAGTTTCTTTTAGTTAATTTGTTTGTAGAAAGTGCTTTAAGTGATGTGTTTTGGAGAGTGGGATACAAGAGCAAGCAAAATAAAAATAATAATAATAATGATTAAAATTCAAGCTACCAGACAGAATACTGTAGAGAAACTAGATAACAAAAGGTCAAACCCAAGACGACTATGAAACAATTCTTAGAAACAGTAATTAGAAAAGCTAGCAAGACCTCACTAAGAGAATGGGCGTGAAAAAGCAGTTTAAATAGGAAGAGCGGCTGGGGGAAAATAGGAAGCAGGTGGAATATAAGTCAGGTGAGCGTAAGCGTTGTAAAATCTGGACTGGATTTGGATCGGTGTGAGGAGCAACATCAACTGGATCTGCAGTGGAACTAAAGGTGATGCAGTGGAACTGAATGAAAATTCATAAATTCTTAGCTTAAACTCTAATTCATGTCAATAATTAGTGAGTTGGTGAATTTTAACACTAATAAATCAGCAAGTTAGAGTGTAAGCTGCATAGTTATACTTTTGTTATGTAATTCACAGGTTTGTAAACCTGGCCATCTCTTATAAATGCGCAGGGTGTTGGGTCCATCAGGAATATGGTTGGGAAAATGTAATACAATTAACAGGGATTAAGTGTTAAGTCTGTTCCCTTTTGGAGGTATGCTATATATTTAATGTCCAGGTTTGTGGACACCTGACTGTTCAAATGTGCCATATTGAGTCCTCCTTTTTTGTTATATGAACCTCCACTCTTCTAGGAAGGTTTTCCACTGGTTCTGGAGGTTTGCCCAGTCAGGACAGAAGTGTTAGTGAGGATGGAAATGGATGGAAATACATTGTTGATTAGAGAGCTGAAATGATCAGACTGGTTTGAGCTGACTGCAAGGTTACAGTAACTCGGTTAAACACTCTGTACAATTGTGATGAGCAGAAAAGCATCTCAGAATGCACAACCTTGAGGTTCTTCTTCTGTCAACAAAGAACAGAAAGCTGAGGCTGAACTGGGCACAAACTGGACAGGTGAAGAGTGGAAAAACGTAGCCTGGTCTTATGAATCTTGATTTCTGCTGAGGCTCACAGATGGTAGGTTCAGAATTTTGGTGCCAACAAGCATGAATCCATGGACCCAATCTTACTAGAACAGTCCGTTAACAGTCCAAGATGGAGGAGGTGGTGTAATGATGCGAAGAATGTGTTCTTGGCACATGTTGGACCTATCAATCAATCATCACATGAATGCCACAGCCTATTCGAGTATTGTAGTATCATGTGCATCTCTTCATAGCCACCATTTACCATCATCTAATGGTTACTTCCAGCATGATAATGCACCATGTCACGTGACAATGGGTTCAGTGTTCATCAGTAGCCATCCCTGTTACTGGATCTGATCCAGTAGAGCACCTCTGGGATGTGGTAGAACAGATTCACAGCATAAAAGTGCACCTGAAAAATGTTCAAAAGAAGTGCATGACCCAATCTTATCAACATGGACCAGAATCTCAAAGGAATGTTTCCAAAAGAAAGAAGAAACGAGGCTGTTGGTAGAGCAACGAAAGGCCGTACCCAGTATCACTATGGTGTTCCTAATAAAGTGCTCGGCGAGTGTATGCGCTGTCCTGCTGTGCTGAACATGGCCAGAGTCATTCTACAGTAGCCAGAGAGCAGCAGTGCTAAGCTCATTCGGGTCTAATTAATTTGCTCTTATTAGATAAATAAGTGGGTGAGGGGGTCCGCTCTCTCCGCGGTGACACTGTTTGCCCAGTGGAGATTCAGTAATAAAGTGTACAAATTCACCAGATAATTGTTAGCTGATACTGCCGCTGCCCCCTCAAGTGTGCATACTTGAACCAACCGCTCCAAGCCCAGGGGGTGGGGGTGGGCTTTCGTCTGTGTGTGCGTATATGTGTGTGTGTGGCTGAGTGTAGTTAGGAGAGGGTGTTACTGCATTATTCATTTCCAATGCTAAGAGCCTGTGGTGGTGGAGAGGGAATGGGGTCTCTCCCTTGGTCTGGAGTCAAGGAGAGGGAGGAAATTACCAGACCAGACCTGTTCGCTTGGACTAATAGCCAAAAGGCATTCTCACAGACAGATAAATGGATATTTAAATTAGATTTGCTTTGGACATTCAACTGAGATAGTTTTCATTAGATACATAATCATTGAGGCAACGTGAGCGCCGCACTGTTGACTCGCTTAAGATGAAGGCAATATGAAACAAACCGGCACCTTGCTCTTAAGACTAATATGATACTCCACCCATACCAATGTTACGATTAAAATTATAATTTAAGGTGGCAGCTTTAACTGATATTCAGATTCACGTCTTGTTTGATACATTGAGAGATGTCAATTAAGGTTGGGAAAGAAGAAGCCAAGCAAGCTTGATTTAAAATATTGTAGCATGTAATAGAAAGTTAATGATTCAAAATCGAATATCCTTTTCCCTCCCTCCCATGGCACTAAATTTGGGAAAATAAGAAAGTTGTAGCCGTGTGGTATGAGGTTGTTAAAGCAGCAGTATGAGGAGATGGATATGGAGCAGATTTAGAGTTATAATAGCTTTCTGCAGCATTGATTTATCTGCTTTTTTTCCCTTTCTCTTGTATTTATGTTTTCTGAATCCATTTGCTTGTGTTGGGTCTTTCAGCTCGATCCATCATTCCCTCAGGGCTTTGCACTGTCCATATGAAAATTAAAGATTTTTTTTTTTCTTTCATTCTGTAATAAAAGGAGTTACTCTGACTTAGGTAAATTCCACCCGGTAGAAATCCATGTCTGCCAAAATTGTTCTTGAGGGGCCGTAAAACGTGGGCATGTCAAATTAACCCAAGGGATTGCCTCTGTGCTCTCTGTGGTGAGCCACAGGTTTAGAAAAGCGAAATTGACTGGACACTGTCAGTTAATTAGGCATTTCCATGCACTGTTTTTCAAATGGGCTTCCTGCAGATGGCCACAGATAACGGAATGTATTTCTTTTCTTTAAAGCTTTACTGTCAAGCTCTATATCAAAAGATTTAGAAAGCTGGATGTGGGGGGATGCTGTCTTTAACCAGGATTGACAGAGGCTCACAGCTGAAACACGTCCACTGAATTGGAGAATAGGTAAATTTGTCAGGAGACAAAGGACTGCCAGATTCCAAAGCAACACTCTCACTATATATTTCAGCTAATAAGGTATTAAATAGGTCTGAACAGCTCAAAGGGGATTGTGGCGGTTATAAAGGCAGCTGTACAGACTGAAATCCCTGACAATACCCTGTTCAGACAGTTTTACATGTTTTCACTACGCTTTTATCAGCTTTATATGTCCGGTCGTGAGTGTTGTACGTCGTCCACATTGTAGATTAGGTTATGGAAGCAAAGCAGACTGGTTTTACTAATCATCTGAGACCTGAAGTCCACCATACGACGGTCTTAAACTGCTGACGGTCGGATGGTGTTCTCTAAGAAATCAGAAAATATTTGCAACACCCTTAACCAGTCACAAAGTTTAGATATGAAAAAAGATTTAAAAAATGAAAAATAAAATTAACCAATCGTCAGCTATCCGGGTCCAGCGATCATCTGCACACTGGAGCTTCCTGCTCTTGGTTTACAAAAGTGGAACGTTGATGTATTCTTCTTAGTTCAGTAGCAAACATGCCACTGTCATCGTCAGAGAGGTGACATTTTTTTATTTTACTCTTTGTGATATTTGTGACCATGATTTTAGACATGAACCTGCTACGGTATGATTGCATGAACGATCAAGGCATGCTACGTTCCTATTAAAGTGGCCGACGAGTGTATATTCGTAGATGTAATATCAGTGCGACAGAAATATCACACTAGTCTTGTAAACACTTGCAAGCATATTCATACAGTAACAGGATGCTGGATGTAGGCCCATGGATCCAAGACAGAAAAAAAAATAAAAAAAAATCTGTGACTGTAAGCCCTTTGGTGTCTGAATCTGCAGATTCACTGAAACACCAAAGCGGGAAAGCGTTTGCCTCGGATGGCAAGTGTGTTCTTTGAGCTACGCAGAAGAATCACACGACACAGTGTAAATCGAGCATGCATGTCACGGCCCTCTACGAGAAAACACTTAATCTCGGCTTGTCTACGAGGTACAAGGGGAGGAATGGTGAGAAAGGCGCCACATTGACATAGCATTTCAGCTTAATCACGTCTCCACACGTTTTTTAAGTGACAGAAACACAGGCACGCATGAAAAAAAAAAAAAAAGAACAGCGGCACACAGTGACACAGGAAATCAGCACGCTGTCAACACCAAACGGTGTGAGGCACACTGCTACACAGCCCTGTTTGGTTACATGTCATGGCTGCTTCAGTCACACAGCACGAGTTATGGTAATGCTTGCCGAGGTGAGTAGGTGTGTGTTTATTTATACCTTAACAAGCAGAGCATGCCTTGTTATGTGTGTTGGTGTGTGTAGGTATGTTTGTGTGTGCACTAGTGAGAGAGCTGTGTGTCTGTGTGTGTGTGTGTGTGTGTGTGTGTGTATGTGTGTGATAGCATAACTTTTTTGGCACTGGCAGTGTAAGAGGCGAAGGCAGGCCTGGCAGCAGACAGCGCCTCCCGCTAGAGGCTTTCAAGTCTACTTACACTGGCTTCTTAGGACTTTTCATGTTCTTATGGAAAATATCCCTTTGAAATCCCCAAGCTGCACATTTTAATCTCATTTGTGAGGGAGAGTGATGCCGAGACAGGGCTTGGGAGAGACAGGGCTTGAGAGAGACAGGGCTTGGGAGAGAACATTTCCTCTCTCTCTCTCTCTCTCTCTCTCTCTCTCTCTCTCTCTCTCTCTCTCTCTCTCTCAAGCATAATTTCATTCGTCAGGAGAATCCCTAGACTGGAATAGCAGGAGTGATTTAATTGATTTTAATCATCCACCTGAGAGAAAGAATTTGCGGCCTTCTATCCTGAAAGATAATGCCAGGCACCTTCCGGAATATCTCTCTCTTATTTAATGGTTGCCTTCTTCTGTCACCCAGTGAAGGACAAGTTTGAAGTATTTGGAATATTATACAGTAATAATAATAACAATAATAATAATAATAATAATAATAGCTCTGCTGAAGCACAGTGGGTAATATTTCTGTCTCTGACGTGACCCCGAGCTCATGTCAGTGTTAGTGTCAGTTTTGCACGTTCTTTCCGTGTCCATATGGGTTCTCCGATTTCCTTCAGCCACCAAAATCATGCCAGTAGTTTGACTGGTTATGCAAAATTTCCCATAGGCATTGCACTGGTTTGCTGTCTAGGGCGTAGTTCCTGCCCCGTGTCCAGTGAATCCCAGACTCCTGATCCTGATTATTTATTTATTTATTTTAATTTATTTTTAAATGTTGCATAGATCAATACAGGATGAGTTAAAAATCTACAATTATGTGTTTATGTATATGAATAAATCAAGGTGAATGTAAAACAGTTATCAATAAATAAATGTAATAATCAATCAATCAATCAATCAATCAATCTCCCCTTTTCTCCAGCTGCTGTCAGTTTTAGCCTGGAAGATTCTAAATATTGGAGAGCAGTCATCGTGGATGTTGAGACGTCGTTCCCTCTGGCCTGATGAACGTGCACGTGAGAAGCTTGGCTTAACAGTCAGTAGCACAGTGCAGCTCGTTAACAAGAGTCTACACTCTATCAGAGGCAGCCATGATAACTAATGCATTGGATTGATTTAGAAACGCACCGAGGAACAGTAAATCCCCAAACTGCCGATACATTCACTCATCTGCATTCAGCCTTGTGATGAAACACACACAGACGTCCATGGCTCCAGTCCCAAGCAATAAAATTTAAAGTAACTAGAAAGATTTTAGAGCTAAATAACAGATAATGAAAGTCAGTCTTTTAAATTCTTATCAAAACACTACAGAAATCTAGAATTAATACGTTATCTGTAGAGTCGGACAAATTCTGGAAAGGAATAATAACCGGTACGTACAGAATCATGCGGTTAGTAAAACGTCTTAGGTAAAATGGTATACTGTTCAAGCAGCTGAGTGGCTAATAATAATATTTACTGCTTGCAGTAATCTAATAAGCCAGACAGCTCATTTGCATGAAGCACATTAAGGATTCAAAAAGTTATTAAAAATGTCTTAATTAACCCCAATGCATATAATTTGAGATGAAATTTATTTATTTCCATAAATTATATATGTGTTAGGGTAACTTTATGTCCTGTTCCTGGAATATATTGTACAGAAACGTACGGAAAACGTGTTGGAATAATGAATCGGAAGTGTTTTATTAAAATATTTACTTTATCTATGGATAAAGATGTTCAGTGACACTTCAGACAAAAATAAATTCCCTTTAAATGCATATCAACCAGAAGGATTGCATATCGTTTGTCATGAGCCTTAATCTCTTGCTTGCTTACAGTATATGGAGATTTTTTTGTTTATTTATAAAAACTTTATGGCCGAGACTTAATCACTTAAGTGGAACTGGCATTTTGAAGTTGATGACAATCCATCTTTTCAGTAAATACACCAATTATTCCAGTGTCCCTAACCACATTAGTGTGAGTGATTCTAAAATGGTTTGTGACTCTGAAAGTTTCATTCCCCCCCCTCTGCTCCCTTTAGGATCTGGCTTCAATTGGTTTTAGGAGAAATATGCAGAATAAAAGCAAATAGAACCCAAAAGCGAGCTGTAACAAGCCATTAGTTTTAAAATGGTTTGGTGAATAATATAGCATGCAAGAATAGCAACACAGCTGATAAACAGCTTGGGGAGGGAATTTCAAAATGTACTATACTAATATTTAATTTATTAACTTCACATGGGAACCGAACGGTTAGCGGCTGCAGTTTTAGATCAGAAACAGGAAAAACACAGTGATTAATGCTTCCTTCGACTGACCACGAACAAGGCTCAGTGCTGTTTAACTACGCTGGAGTTCAAACGGTAAACAACAGCGTAGCCGAAAAACCGTACCCGGTAATAAGGGTCGTTTATAAGAATCATGTTTGCGTGCAGAAATTATATGAAATTAATATCAAATGCTGACGTTACGTGGAGAAAATAAACAAATAACTCACTTCAGAAGATCTGACGTTCATCCATAGATCGTGAAGAGAAATCGTCGGTGTCGCGTCAGGAGAAAACGAATTCTAGTCAACTTTGTATAGAGGAATGAATCGGATTTGATCAAATACTCAAATCACATAAAAACTATATTCAGATTTGAACACACTAACAACAATTCCTGTCAGAGATATTCAACACTTTCCTGACATTTCTTATAATCCAATTTTCATTTAAGAGAGTAATCTACAGCACTTGAGCTAATCTAGCCATCAAATCTGACATTTATCCGCTAATTCACGGTTCATACACGATCATGTGAATCATTAACACTGTAGCAGAGCCAACAGAGTCATATTTAATTTACCGCATGTGAACGAATCACTCACTAACAGGGAATAAATCACACACATCTACATGTCCCTGCAAAATTATAGGACATTATTTATACAAGAATTATTTATCAGTACCGATCCCAAAGCCTTAGCTTTTTTTTTTTTTGAAAACTTTAAGCCTAGCCTTAAAAAACAAAGACCTTCCAGCTTTTACTTTGTTAACCTGTCTCTGTAACACGTCAGATAATCATAGACAAGAATTTAGACTTTTTGAATTGATTAATTGTGTAAAACTATGTGAACAAACAACATGAATATAATATAATATATATATAAATATAACTCAAGACTGGGTTAGTACAGTAACAAGTGCACTCTGTTTGTGATATCCATTAGCGAAAGCGATAAGGGCAAAAAACGAGATACTTTCATATCGACACTGAGCTAAATTGGTAGCCAAAAATTCTTTGAAAAACCAGTCCCATGTCTGAACTGACAAACATCATGGAAGTAAATACTGTAGATTACTTTTAAACAGTATCAAAAATATCTACCAACTAACAACAGCATAACCCTGTGCATAGACTATACTATAAACCTTGTTAACAAGGTTAACAAGCTAACTGGTATATTCACAAATAAAGAAGTCACTTTCACTTCAAGTGCTTTTAAAAAAATATACAATTGATATAGAGCACTGCTTATATTATGCTTACATAAATGTTCTCACTTTATTCCCTGTGAGTTCCAGACTTAACATTGCATTTCATACAGAGGGGATTCACCTGCAGCCACACGAGCAGGTCGGGTTTACGGAGCGCTAACGTTTGTGCCTCAAGGCCGTTTCTTTCAGGCACACGTTTTGCATAATACATCTTATCCACCTACCTTATAGAAGTGTTCTGGAACATTCTGATGTTCATCCATGTGTCGATCCTTAGCGTTAAGTCTAAATTCACCGTGACCATTTTGTACTGATGATATTTATACTAACAAATGAATTGAATTTGTACACATGGAGAAATATGATTTCAATGTCTTTAACTCTTTTTTTATCATCAACAATTTATGCTGGATGCTTGAAGACACGAATGATGTATTGTTATATGTAAAGTACACTACAATAGCCTTTTCTCCGAAGGAGGTCTGAATTATCAAATGGTTGGTGAACTACATGGGATAAGAAGGCCCTTTGGCAGCAGTCAGGCTTGTCTTAACACCCAGACCATGGAGGTAGTTTCATACACATTTCACCTAAGGGCCTGTTTGGATTTGTGTTTTTCACCTGCAGGGTATGTGACATCAGCAGAGAGTGAAATACTGAAAAGGTTCTTCTATGGTACAAGAGGAACTTATAGAGATAACATGGTGTCTATAATAAAAATGGAAGTCGTGTATAGAATTCTAGTTTTTATAATTTGAGCTAGGCATGTTAATGCTTTTTTATCACCTTAACACATTAATTAATTAACGCCGACAATAATTTTATTACATTAACAATATGTAACGCACATTAACAAAGTTTATTATTATTATTAATATTATTATTATTATTATTATTATTATTATTATTATTATTTTGAAAGTCTGTTGCTCAATGGCTCTGAATACACATCCAGCCAAACCATGGGTCACAGGAGGGGTGGGATGTTGATCAGTACTGGTTTGTGATAGTCGTCTTCATGTGTCTCAACCAATGAGAGCATTCGGGGGCGGGGCTAAGACTGCTGCACCGCTCACACGAAGCAGAACAGAAAAGATCTAGTCTGGACACTAAAGTGGAGAAAGATACCGAACTCTTAAATGGACATTTTTATTTTAAATCTCTTCCACACGGTGAAGTTGATAGAAACAAAGTTATTTGTAACCACTGCAAAGAATTTTTTTCTCACTGGAGAACTTCATTAATGTTTAAGTTGAGATTTACAAGAAATATTTTAACTGCTAATATGTAAAAGGAATACTGCTTTAAAAAAAAAAAAAACACCTTATTTGTTTTAAGAGTTTACACACTAAACGTTATTGTACTTTTTCATATATTTAAAATAAATGTTCACCACACACTTCTTTTGAATTCATTATTGAATTTAGTACATAACAATGTGATTAATGGTGATTACAAATGTTAATCGTTGGCCAGCACTAAATTCTATTAACAGATGTGTATCAATTTCTCAATTTATTATTCCTCGAATGGCAGCATAGAGGAAAGACAGCTACATGAAGTAAAACAAGGACGATCCAATTCAATTAGCACTTGTAACGTGACTGAAGTGCAGATGTGGATTTAGATCTGTAATAAAACAATCCAGATGTAAGAAAAAAAATATCAACTCTCAAATCCCTATGATGTCATGAAGAACAAACCTTTAAAGGGAACTATAATCGTGGGATTATTTAAGATATTTATAATAATACACTATAGAGGTGAGTCCAGTGGATCCTTTTGTGATTACTGCACTGCAAAGTGACAGTATCCAGGTGACTAAAAAAATCTAACGTGATCTAATATTCTCAAGTGATCTTCCATCCAAATATTTAGCAGGTCCAAAGCTTCCAGGACTAGTTTATTGTCAGACATGTTCTGGGGTTTTCAGAGTAATATGACTATAAGCAGTGCCCTAAATTTTTTAAAATGATCTCTTCTTTCTGACAGCTGAGACAGCACAGGTGTAATACAGTAATATTAACAAACCTACAAAACTGATGAGGTTATTGCACAAGGCTGGTCTCATGAGACTCAATTGATATCTGACTAAATGATGATGATCTGGTTGGATATTTTGTATATATACAGTATGAATGATATTGATGGTGATGTAGTGGAACAGGAAGTAGCATTGTCACCTGACAGTTCCAGGGTTCCGATCCTGAGTTACAGTGAGCACGGAGTTTCGTATGTCTTTCCCTTATTTTTTTGGTGGGATTTTTCTGGTTTCCTTACATATCCGTAAAACATGTGAAAAGGTGAATTGTTTATGTAATTGTGAGTGAGAGTATGAGTAGAATAGAATAGAAATAAGCCTGCATACAACAAAATTTGGAGCACTGCTTTTGTCGGTGTCAAGTTACAATTCAATTCAATTTATTTGTATAGCGCTTTTAACAATTCACACCATCTAAAAGCAACTTTACAGAAGTATAGAAACAGAATACTTTTTTTTTTTAAATATACACATGAAACAAATGGAGGAAAAGTGCTAGTTTAAGTGTTTCAGGAAGAGGAAGGTCTTCACCTGTCGTTTTGAAGATAGCCAGTAACTCAGCTGTTATTGGACATCTAGGGGAAGTTCATTCACCATCTCGGTGCCAGAACAGAAAAGAGTTTTGATGTATGCCTACATCTTACCCTGAGAGATGGTGGGACCAGTGATGACCATATGATGAAGAAACCTTGAGAGGAACCAGACTCAGAAGGGATCGTCACCTCATTTGCGTGACACTGAACAGTAAATAATGTAAATAACAGGCATATACAAGTACAATGGACTGACGTCCCATCCAGGGTATCCTTGGATAAGCTCCTGATTCCTTGGATAAGCTCCTGACCCTGAGCATGATAAAGTGGTAGTTAAAGATGTATGAATGACTCAAGCACAAACGAAATGTATATGTGAAGCATAAAAGCAATAACCTCAAATCCTGACTATAAGGTTCCTACAAACCGAGTCATGCAAAATTTGGCACATGTATTAGTACAAGTCCATATTGTTTATTCACATTTAGTGAATTCTCTTCACATCAGACGAAGTTCTAAACTTTAACAACACAAGCCGACGTAGATGTTTGCCCTAGTTTGTTTCGTTGTCGCAAAAAATAGATGCTGTGACATTTTTGGTTTGTCGTAAAGTCGTGTTTACATTCAGATGTCATTCCAGTCTGTGGGAATTGTGTAAATACCCCACAGCATCACAACATGTCAAGAGGAAGCCTCTAGGTTTTCTTATACTGAAGTCCCTCCACACCTCACAGCAGCTACTATATAGCTCCTTGAGCGAGATGCACTTTATCAGGTTTTCATGGTTGTACATTCGGTGCAGCTCCATCCCAAAAAGCTCCTAGCAAGACATGAATACCGTGTGTAATTCAGTGATTTTACATTCCAATCACTCACTCGCTCTCTCGCTCACTCACTATCTCTCTATTTCTCATATTCTGTCTCTCTTATACAGCTATTTTTACTGAGCTTCATTAATCTTTGTTGAATACAATGACATACATCTTTAATGTGCTTGCTGTCAAGTCATATTTCAGTTCAGGAGCAGCAAAGTGAATGACAGCAAGCAAGATTAATAAATTTAACATGGACTGTATAAATTTTTAACCGAACAAGAATGAGGGGGTTGGCTTTCTCTCTCTCTCTCTCTCTCTCTCTCTCTCTCTCTCTCTCTCTCACTTCTTCTGTCTGTTTTCAAACAGAGATTTATGGCAAGTAAGACAATTGCATTTGCTCAAAGTTGAAGGTCTCAGTATAAATAGATTTACATGTCATTAATAAGTAAATTAAGGGAAATTCCTTCGAGTTGATACAAGTACATGAGCAGATTCTCCACATTAAAGGAGTTGTCTGAAAATTCCACCGTGGAACAGTGGGAGTCAGGGCACGTGTCATCTGCTCTACCCTCCTTTCTCTCGTCCTCTATCCTCTTTCTCCACCCTTTAATTACTGGGATGTGATTATGGATCCAGTACCTTGCCACCTAGGTGTTGAAAAATGAGTGGCATGCAGAGCCCATGCTAATCACTTTAGACATGGAGAGGGGAGGAGAGGAGAGGAGAAGGGAAGGGAAGGAAGGAGAGGAGAAGAAAGGAGAGGACAGGAGAGGAGAGGAGAGGAGAGGAGAGCAGAATAGAGGAGAGGAGTGGAAAGGAGAAGAAAGGAGAAGGGGGAGAGGAGAAGAGAGGAGAGGAGAGGAAAGGAGAAGAAAGGAGAAGAGGGGAGAGGAGAGGAGGGGAGAGGAGAGGAGAAGAGAGGAAAGGAGAAGAAAGGAGAAGAGGGGAGAGGAGAGGAGGGGAGAGGAGAGGAGAAGAGAGGAAAGGAGAAGAAAGGAGAAGAGAAGAGAGGAGAGGAGAGGAGAAGAAAGGAGAGGAGAAAAGAGAAGAGGAGAAGAGAGGAGATGAGAAGAGAGGAGAAACAAAAGAAAAGCAGGTTAAAACGAGTGCAAGAACAAATTTTGTAGAGCCTCTTCATCCGTAATAAATTTAAAATATTTAATTCAAATCTTAATTCCTTCAAAGCAAGCATGAATTAAAATCATTAAGGTGCTCGTTTAAATTAACATTTTAAAAAGGTACCAAAAAAAAAAGAGAGGGGAAAAAAAATCTAATTTTTTTCCCCTTCAATGGTGGTGTTAAGGGGGTTCTTTTTCAGGTCCCTGCAGAGATCATTTGCGGTACATTCAAACCCAGTGAGAACTTTTGCAGCTCGAGTTACGGTTGATGTGAGACACGGTTTTGCAGTAGCTTTAGCGATTATGGGAAATCATATGCAAAGCCGGGGTCCTGATCCGAAGTTAATTTATAATTGTGTTAAAGTTATTAATTAGCTATGTTGTTATTAGGAGAGCATGAACTACAAAGGATTTATCTTCCACACAACAACATGAATTGGAGGCACTGCTGTAGCCCCTTCTTTCCTTTCCTCCCTCTCCTCCCATGCATGATTATTTTATTTGCTTTATTTACTTATATAAACCTGTTCATGAGGAATGGCAGCTTGAATTCTCTCTCTCTCTCTCTCTCTCTCTCACACACACACACACACACAAAATCTGCAGGATGTTTCCACGGTTAACTTTTCCCTTCTGTCAAAAGGTTAACAAAAATGAGCATGTTAAAATGATAAATATAACACAATACCATGACATCAGACAAATGTTTGTTTTCATCCCATTATTATTTTTTTTTTAATAAATAGAGGAAAAAAGATGCTCATACACAAAGTGTGACCCAAATATTTGAAATGTGCCTCGCCCTGGAATGAAGGCGTCGTTGAAAATCCTCTGGAAATAACATATTGGATCCAATTTTCCATCTTAGGCTGCTTGCCAAACTAATTAATTTAGTGCGGAATGGGCAGTTAACTCGCAGTGCGCCGACAGCGGAAAACATAAATAAGGATCATCATGATCCGGCGTATCCTGAGGAGCAGATTGGACACATATGCACAGTTAATGTCAATCAAAGTTACTTCAGAAATGCTGCATCTCCACAATATGGTGCTCTAACTGCACAACTGCAACCTGGCACAGAGAAACAGGCGGGGACTCGGTTATAAACCATTGCTTCAAACTGATACATTGAAGGTATAAATCAGGGGTGTCAGACTCCAGTCCTGGAGGTGCCACAGCTCTGTAGAGATTTGTGTTTTTCCCTTTTCTAGCACATCACATTCAGCACATGAAGGCTTTGCTAATTAGCTGATGAGTTGAATCAGGTGTATTAAATGAGGTAGAATGATAAACTCTGCTGTGCCGCCGGTGGTCCTTCTGGATTGGAGTCTGACACCCCTGATATAAAATCCGGTGTGTGCTAATTAAGAAATATTATACACACAATCTAAAAAAAAAAAAAAATATCTAAATATAAAAAACGTAAACGTAGTACAATAAATATGAGCGTCAGTCATTATCGATCTCTGTGGATTCGTCGGTCTCCACGCCGCGTTATATCCGTTCGTCTTATTAATCCGTCTACAGCAAACATTGTACTGGTGTCTGCCTTCCCGTGCCTTGTGCGTATGCATATCTATGTAGTATAGCTTAAATTATTGTAGAGTCGTCCGTGTAGCAGAAAAACACTTTGGATATGCTCAAAAGAAACCCCATCTCAAAGGAAGTGCATCCTCAAAGAAGTAGAGGATATCTGAAATTCTTTTTAATGTCTGGATCAGCACTGGAGAAGAGTCGAGGCCTACTGGTGGCTTCGCCATTAACTGCTGGCCTAGATTCACATGACCGGGCATCCATCCAGCTCCCTACTGTACACCACACACACTTATATGTGGGCTCACAAGCATACACACATACACATACTGTATAGACTAATAACACGACAATGGTTGAGCTCCAGGAGGCTCTCTTGTCTCTTCTACTCCGTACAATGTCTAAAATTAGCTGTTAACTTACTGAACATTTACAAAATCACCTCTTGACCCGTTTCTCAGTCTGCGGCAAACTCTGGTTATTAACATTAGGTCATTTTTCAGTAGTGTCGGCGTATTACACCACGACCTCTCCGACTAGGACCTCTCTCTATAGAACCAGGGCTCTATAATGTGAAATGTCTTTCGTGTGTTCAAATACTCTTTTCCCATTAGCTTCCCTGTACTCTACAGGGTTAAGGCAGTTTATCAGTCACCCAGATAAAATTGCTATTGGGATAAAGCCTCACAATCTCCTGCTGTAATCCTATTTTTCCAGCGCTGCCATGTATAAAAGGCTGATAGGCCGGGTTTCGCAGACAAGAGAGGAAACGGAAAGCTGACAAGCAGGAAACGGGGAGGGGGTAAAGGGGGGGCAGGTTGGTAGAAAAGCCTCTAGGCTCGATTGAAGTCTTATTCTGAGGTGTCGGAAAATGATCCATGACGCGATGCTCGCTAATGTGAAATAAATTGTTTTTTGCACAGATGGTCTTGAGTTTGTGTTTGGACGGATTTAAATCATTGATTCAAGTGAAATCAACTGTATTACCGTGTTTACATATTAAACAATGTGAAGCGTTTCGAAAAAAAAAAAACAAAAGTGGATAATTTATCAAAAATAATATATCAGTCGCTGTATTTTTTTTTTCCCAGCATGCAGCGACACAACAGGAAACTTTTGCATAAAACACAAAGCAGTGCTGTAACCTGAGAGGGTTGTGGATGGGAGCAAAGTTTTGTTCATTTATTGAGTTCAAGTTCAAAAGTAATTTGTCTCAGTTTTCTGTCCCCTCCTGTGGTCTGAGATGCCACTTATCTCCTGCACTGCCAGGAAAAAACAACCACGCTAGGCCATGTTTCTGAAGCCATGGCAAAGACATGTTTCACTGTCACCCTGCTGCCTGTAAATAACCTCAGTGGGAGCCAATGAATGTCACTGTCCTCCTCAAGAAATGACACAATAACGGCATCTCCCAATAAACCGCCAGCAAACATCTAAAGACACGAGCAGACCGACGAGCGTTTTTGAAAAGAAGTGAAAATCATTACTTCTGAGGCCGCCTTTGTTCCGTCTACACCCCCTGCACTCTTCCCACCATCCTCCACAGATCAACCTCTATTTAAGGATTTCTCACACTGTTTGAGTTGTGATAAATGACCTTTGGAAATTATATGAAACTCGTTCATCATCAGATGATGAGATGTGGGAGAGCAGCGTAGTTGGAGCGCGATCAGATGCATTTCCTCTCCCTGACATTGTTTGCCTTTAATTCATGTCAGATTAGAGAAAAAAAGTGCACTTTTGCTCCTTCATGCCAAATTAAGCACTTATAAATAGGGTGTTCTGGGGACCATTAGCTGGGTTAAACGCATCAACAATCACTGGTAGTTTTTGATGTTTTGTCAGTTATAAAGGCGAAATGTATCATGACAAATGATTAGTTCATTTTATTTTTTTATTTATTCATTCTTAAGCGTATATGTTTACGTTTATTAAAACAATGCCTTTACGTGTCCACAGAATTTCACTTGAGTGTCGTACAGGACAATTTAAGGATACATAAGACTTTTGTTTATTTACACGTACTGTATTTCTAGGTAACGAGTATTTTAAAATGAATACTACTGATAAAAGACACTAATTCAGAGGCACATACATGCATAACACCTCACTATAGCAATACAGACAATATGCAGACAGTAATATGAAATGTTGATTTTATATTTTATTTCTTCAACAAACGAATCCAGACTTTTACCTTCACACATACTGCACACATGCTGAATCATCTGATGACATCATGGCATCATTTATATATTTGTATAAGCATTATGTTTGTACAAACCAGACTGTATGAATATATATATATATATATATAAATATACAGTACTGTGCAAAAGTCTTAGGCACCATATTATCTGTAGTACAAATTTTGTTCTATAAGTTTATGATGTCT
>JAOTRN010000053.1:6536841-6546913 GCA_028566695.1 Bagroides melapterus
TATATATATATAAAACACTATATTTGTTTATAGAATATAGCAGACATTTGAATATGCTTCCACATTTACAGTACTTGAGACGTTTTGTTAATTTAATTGTATTTGATTAGTCAGCACACACAGTTATACAAAAGAAAAAGTCTTAGTCGGTGTATAGAGCTGAAAATGCTAGCTTAAAAATCTTACTTGTTCTTTTAATAGTCAGAAATGAACTGATGGAAAGTATATATAGAGAGAAATCACAGAAATGACCCGATTTATTGTTTAATATCTAACCGATTGATTTATCAGAAAAATGATTAAAAAAACACAATATGGTGGATATGGTGGCCTAGTGGTTAAGGTGTTGGGCTACCAATTGGACAGTTGTGAGTTTGAATCCCAGTTCCACCGAGCTACCGCGGCTGAGGCCCCTGACCTTGGTCCTTAACCCTCAACTGCTCTGTGAAATCAGTTACTCACTGCACTAGATTTCCACTGGAGCATCACACAAACCACTTCGGTCCTACAGTATGATCTCGTCCCTGTTGTTTTATTCCACACCGGAATGTCACTGCACAAACAAAGTGCTTCGGGGTTTTATTTAAACAGACTAAACGCTGCATATGTGAAGGATGTCGTTCTGTAAATTCATGCCGATCAGCTGATTTGGCTCTGGTTTAAGAATGTTTTTTTTTTTCCATCTAAGTTCACTTGTTAAAGTGTAAGTCCTTCACCTATACTATAAAGTCTGCACGCTAAAGCATAACTCATAACTGCATTGAAAAAAATGACTACACATCAATCAAAGCAGTTTCATACCATGCTGCTTACCTCTCGCATCATAAAGAACAATGTGACTTTACACAGGTATTGCACATGTGGCCCGAAGCCCATTAGCACCACCTGTGCACTTTTATATGATCACTGTGTGCTGCTGTAGCGTCATATAACTGCAGGCCACACGTATTAAAAATGGGAATAGACTCCTCTATTACCTTCTGCACCGGAGCCGCGGTGTAGATTGTGTTACGCTTTTTTCCACTGCTTTTCAAATGCAGTTGACTATTCCAGCGGCGTAGGGCTGACCTTCGGTGCTTCGTTTCACAGAATGGAATATTTGAGTCAAATGTAGTGAGATCCTCTTGAAGTGGGACACAACAATGAACTCAACCTCTCAAATTACCAACTTTTCCCAAGTATTAACTTTTAAAACGCAACCCATAAAGGTCATGGGGAAAGAAAATTAACTAGGTGCCATAACATGGCAGGAGTATAAAAAATAATGGATGGAATAAATTGTCATTAGATGGCCAAGACCCTGATTTATTGTGATATTCTACAAATTTGGAGGGCATTAAGAGTGCCCTAAAAGATCACATTAACCAGTCACATAAAAAGCCAAATTAAAGAAGTGTCTTTATGTGTGTAAGGTATGGTTTATCATAACCTGGATGAGATAAATGTCCCAGGAAAGATGGTGGTTTAAGTTTCTACAGGAGGCTCCACGCTAGCGGACGGATCCCATTTTAGCTCCGGCAGGTCAGTTTTTGGAACTCATTAAAGCTGCTTGATAAGAGGCTTCATAAAAGATGAACAGAAATTAGCAGCCATAATTTGACAGAAGAACCCAGGCAACAATAATGGCAGGAAAAAAAAAAAAAAAAAAAAAAAAACCTGACAGTGGCATGATAAGATTAATGCCTCCCCTCCATTAGGACTCAGGCAGAGCAAATGTCATTCATATTTTAGCTGGTGAACCCGTCTAATTGGCTGTGGCTTTCTTCTTCCGAATTACACTTCCAGATTTCTTTACCTCACCTTTAAAAGAAGGATCATTTGAATTCAAAAGAAAGGTGACAGGACTGGGGGAGGAAAAAAAAAAGAGGAAAAAAAAAATCTTTTTTTTTTTTTTTTTTTTTTTAAATGAGATACAATTCTTACTTCTTTTTATTTCCCAGTCATAATTGCTGATTATGTTGTTATAGATTCTTCAGATTCTCCTCTACCTCTTCTCCATCATGGTGATTTGGGGGCTTCAAAGGCCGACTCGAGTGTCCCGAGCCTCATTTGGTCTGCCTGCTCTAGGCCACAGGTAAAGGAAAAAGGTAAACACTGTGTGCTTAGAGGTAATTACCCCCTCGGTGTGACCAGGGCTGATCAGTGGAAGCTGACCCTTATGATAATAACCCTCAGGGCCATATTGTATTTCTTTTGACAGTTTAATTAGAAATTCAGCTGTAGGGGCACAAAGCAAGCTTGGCCATGAATATTTAAGTAGAGTAACACCAAATGAGTGAGAAAAAAAAAAAAGAAAAAAAAAAACATGAAAGAGGCTTCGGTGAACTACATGACAGACATGAGGATATTAGGCAAGTGATTCTAATCAATAATCTCTTGATCTCTTACATATTAATAGAGTGCCTGCTGGTATTACGCTCTGTAATATGAGTAGAGGGAAAGAAGGGGGTGAGGCTGGGTTATGAACATGGTAAAAGGGAGGATGTAGCTCAGATTTTGGTTTCAGACACACCTCAAAGGGAACGCTGCTCTAGACCTGCGCTTACACCAGGAGGACTCGCTCATCAACCAGCTAAAAACAAAAAACAGTGAGTCCGCCCTCGCTATCTACACTACAACTCTACGGACTACTGTGTTTAACCTGCTAGTCATGGATTCGTCTGAACTAAAGCGTTATCCGATCAAATGACGAGAGAGCTTGGACCTGGAATGGTCCAGAGAGGAGCATAATCATAACAGTGGCATGTTTTCTATGTGTTTTCTGTTAAACAGTACTCTCATTAGAAACGTATCCCCTAATTTCATGCCTTTTCCCTCGTAAACATCTGCAAATATATTTTTCAGAGTCCGTGTAAACGATCACGGCTTCTTACGTTTCGATATGTTGACAAAATAAACGCAGCATTTCTTGCAGAGTAACCACAAATCCATGTGAAGCAATCCAGTGTCCTTGTTTCGCTTTACTGAAATCATGTGCACGCAGGCACGGTGCCTGAGAAACCACAGGCCAGATTTATTTCTAAAGATGTCCAGGACACAGAATATGAAGTGTCTGGTCAAGAGAAGAAAACCTAATTCAAGACAGAACCTGAGAGGATGAAGACTTCACCAGACGATTAATAAAATCCTTCATGCTAAATAGGTTCAGTTTGAATAACTGAAGATATTTTTGACCTAGAGTTTGGTCAAAAAGAACAGAGGGATTTAGTCACCCTGATTATATACATAGGCCATGTATTTCATTTCCCAAACAGACCCAGAGTTTGGAGAGCTAGTGCTCATATGCATTATCAGAGTGAGTTGTAGGGAAGATGATAGATTAATTACACGTTAATCCAGCAGAGTTGGTTTGCAGCGGTGTACCGGGGGACGCCGCATCCCCCTCATTTATAAAATCAAGTGCCCTGGCTTCTTATTAGAGCTGATGTTTATTCTCACTGTAGTAGTAGATGAGGCTGCACATGTGTCATGAATTAATGATTCTTCTCTCTGCTTATGCAAATGCATCTTCTTTTTTTTCCGCACCTTCCAGTGTGTAACAAGAAAACTGGAAAAAAAAAACAGCCATTGCAGAAGAACAGCAGCTGCGTAGAGGGGTCAAAGAAGTGTGTTTCGTGGGAACTAGGTAGTAAAACCCGAGTAGACATCCATATTCATATAGATACTCTGCGAGGTCAACAAGAGGCACCGCACGAGTTAAAGGTGTGTGGAGTTAAAGGAGCGCTGAGAGTCTGCGGATCAAATTGGAATATTCTGCAGATGTTAATAAGACGGTTACCGAAAAAAAAAAAAAATCATTATTAATTAGAGGAAAAGAAAAATCTTTCGCACTTTCTCGAAGATTTTCATGCACCGTTTTTAAATATTAGTTTTAAATTTGCATGAAAGATCTGGATGGATGTTCAGACAAGAGTTGGAAAAAAAAAAAAGGCAAGTAAGGCAGAAAGAAGAAAATATGTTAGCTCATTATTTGTACCCTCACTAGTGTCAAAATCACGAGAGTGATGAAGCCGCTAAGGTCTTAATGAGATACCTTTTCTTCTACAAGTTCTAATACCACAGCCGTCTCTTAGGCATGGTTAACATGAAGACAAATCATTGTGGTCTGGTGTAGGATGTTTGACAAGCAGGGGAAAGCAGCATTTGGACTCCTGATATTTTTGGCTGCCGGCAGCGTGAGAAAATGTGGCTTTGCTCAAGAATATTCCAGGGAAAGACCAAGATCTGGAAGTAATTAAGCAGGCCTCAAAACAAGTAAATTCCATATCGCCGCAACGCACGTCTTAGACAGGAATCTGGCCGGGAGTATTTTGGTGAGGTTTACTTTCTGGAGCTTAGCAACATAAATTTGTTGTCACTGAACTATTAAACACAGCAGACACATGTTGGCAGGAAGCTAGCATAGAAGGCATGGAATTGATTATGGGAGAGTCCATGAAATAATAACGCAAATGGGCCCACTGCTGGACTTTAATATCCCATGACAACGCTCGACTGTCAATGGCCTCCATCAGCAGCTTCTGCCAGAAAAGACAGGATTTATTCCTCTTTTCCACAGAAAGACGAAGACAGGAAATGCCAGCAGCTAGTGGGAATCCAAAAAGAAGGGATGGCAGAGAAAAAACACAAGAAAAAAGAAAGGAATATATGGTATAATAGGGTATGTGATATGTTCTTCATTCCTAAACACATAACTAATGCATCTCATCCCATTCCTGAAAAAAAAAAAAAAAACCACTGCAAGCTGGGAATTGAATTGTTTCTAAATTCCTAGCTGTGATTTAAATCTGGGTCGGGTTTCATACCACGACACGTGTGCACCTGGCTAACACGTTAGATGACACAGGACAGTTATAAATCTGGGTTTTAATAGATATACGCCAGGCTTATTTATTGCCTGCGTCCTTCGGTAGGGAAAGCATGTAGGGTTTTAAACGGGATTTAGCTCTTCGGAAAACCAATACGGCTGTTTTCTTTTACTGTGGTCTGAGAGAACACTGGTAATGCGATACTTCCATACATCCAGTGAAGGGAAACTGAAAAAGACAAAAGGATCAAATGATAAATGTCCCCCTGTTACTTTTTTCCCCTCTACCTTTCCAAACCCTCTCGAATGTAACACTCAGAAGTGAAATGAGAAAACCCCAGCGGTCCTAGTCCTGACCCAATATAAACAAAAGTCTACATTTGCACTGGACCAGAACTTGAGCGCTGCCAGCAATCCATCAGATTTGCTTTGGAATCTCATGTAATGTTAGCTTTTCTTCACCTCTGTAATATAGTACCTGCGTTATGTCCAAGTTTATTTGAAATAATCTAAAACATTCTGAAAGAGACAGAGCACGCAGGATCTACGGTGATTATAATTTGACATGCCGTTTAAGGTAGTTTATTTGCAATTGCCATAGAAGTGCAATTAGCATTAACCGGTACCTGGAGAAGTGGAGCTTGATTGAAAGTGAGACCGTTAGGCACGTGCACTTGTTGCACGTTTTCACGGTCAACGTCGTCGTAATACGGCTGACAAATCTCCAAGCAGGCGGGACGAGAGGATGTGTGGCACATGTAAATATGGGCATCTTCTTCTCACACACATCCCACCAAACACACACCTCCCTAGGGAGGCACTAATAACTGAGTGTTTTTGTTTTTTTTTTTCCTTTTTATTACAGCCTATTACTGTCTTATCTCGATGAACAGCCTGAAAAATAAAGACAAGGAGATCATACTATTATAGATGTATTAGAAAGACAAATATTAAAAAAAAAAAAGGGACAAGAAATAATATGCCATTTGTCATTCTCATGTCAGACATCTCTCAAAGATTAAATTCAAATCAAAGTCACTTTAAAATGGCAAAATTAAAACCGTGGCCAGGACTCGACTGTATTAATAATAAATACACCATCATTTTGATTATTAAAGTGGAAATATATGAGGCAAGAGAGACAAGGGGAGAATAAAATCAATTAAGACTGTGATCCAGAATGACATTTTTAATACAAATAAATGGGCCATTGGGGAGTCGCCTCCAGTTACGCAGTGAGAAAAGTTACATTAGGAGGGTTGTGTTGCTTAAACCTGGGGTGATTGCCCCTCTGTGTGAAGATGCAGAGCTTTCTCCATACATATATGTCTAATTCTGAAATATTCCCCGAGGCCAGACCTTCCCTCCAGGCACCGCTATGTTGAGATGCATTTTTAATATAAGAGTCTGAACACACCTGTGATTAAGCAGAAAGAATTCCAGGGCTTTGGTGTCTGTTACACCAGAGTGCAGTAGTAGCTCATGAGCGAACGTACTGTGTATCGGTGTGTAACAGTGTGTGTCGGTGTGGACTTGTGGTAGTGTGGTAGGTGAGTGTGTGTGTGTGTGTGAGTGTGTGAGTGTGTAATATCATGGAACACAATCCCCATGTCAGTAAGCGATGGAAAAACTCACTGAGTCATGTCAAGTCGTATTAAAAATCACACTAAAATATTCAAAAGAATCCGTTCATGTTAAAGTGACGAGCATGTGTTTTTGAATACCTTACTTTATGTAAAATCTAAGAGGATATTTTAGTCAGGTCTCCACTCACACCCTTTTCTTGGGATCATATTTTGCTGTTAGTAGTAAAAACAGTACAGTAGAGACTGATTATTATTCCAGTTTTTTTTCCGTTTTATTTTTTATATTTATCTATATTTAAGTTTGTTGGCTGCTTATACTTGCATTCAAAGGCATTTGATTTGATTTGATTATTTTATTTATGTTTAAAAGTCTGTTTTAAGATACTTTTTTGGATCTTTATCTTGATTTCTTTTATACAGGTTTACGCAAGACGGTTGTAAAAAAAAAAAAAAACACAAAACAAACAAACGTACAAACATTTCACTGTCATTGAATTAGAATTTTAATCAGTAAGATGATCTAAAATATATTCAGATTTATTCTGATTTACTCTTAAGATTCTCTCTTATTATTAGATTATTAAACCAAGAAGAATTGTAAGCATTTATTTCTGGAAAGAAGAAAAATGCCATGTATATGACAACAGAAAGAAAGAAAACCGAAAGCTTGCGATGTGTAAATGCATGGAAAAAACATGTAAAAAAATATATTTAATTTATAATAATAACATAAACAGAAATATTACATCATTCATGATCAAGATTTAATTTTTTTCCTTACTTTATATAAGGGTTTTGGAATGTTATTCCCAGTCACCTAAAGCAAGAAATATCAAGAAATATAATTCTGACTCTGATATCTACATAAGTTTCCTATTAGTTCCACTAGTTATGTAATAAATCACAGTAAATATGATTCAGTATAAATTGAAAAATAGGAGATTAAGATCTTAATGCTTAATAGAGAATGAATGTTAATTTTTTTTTCAACAAGTAGGGATGTGGTCAGGGATGTGTTGGATCTGGACCTGTACTGGAACCAGTGGATCAATCCCATTAAAGATGACTATACTTCTTCCTTTACTTTAATCTGTATGAACGTATGTAAATTCTAATTACGTTGCTCTGCTATGAGTATTTCTCATTTGGTTGCCATTTGGTCTACAGTGAGTCATTTTTGATGACATTTTTGTTCTTTTTCATTGTCAATAAACAGTACGTCATGTGACGTCCGCATACTTGACGTATGTAGTATGGAGTGGATTGATGTAGCCTGCTTTAGATCTCCCTAGTGTGCTTTAAATAAATAAAGGCCAAGACGAGCTGGAAGTTTTTGCTGCCGTTGCTTAAGAATACTTTATTCTCTCATCTTTTGCTTTTGTCTTCTCATCCTTTGTTGCTCGTTGGCCTGCTACCTGGGGACAAATGACAAGCACAAGCTAGTTGTGGCGTGCTAATAGCCATCCCATGTCCCATAAATGACCCCCTGGCTCATTAAGAGCTCCTGCTTCACCATTTATCTTCCCAATGTGAGCTTCTCCATGCCGGACGTACTGATAGGCACTGCTCTGTAATTATGCCAAATATAAATTTACAATGAATAATGAATAGGACCACATTATGAATGTCTTTACTGTGATGAATTATGGCTGCTTAAAAAAGACTGGGGGCTGCATGAGGTAAGCCACAGTCTTAAATCTCTCTGTCTCTCTCTCTCTCTCTCTCTCTCTCTCTCTTTCTCTCACAGTGTATGTTTTTATCTCATGCTTCCAACAAATAATCATTTTGTCCCCTACACAGAAGTATGTGAGGTGTTTAGCCTTATTTTTAAGTGTTATAAGGCATATTTCATAAATGTTGATTTAATACTCATTATTTCCCCATTTAAAGGTCTTACAAAATAGCTGGGAAAGAATATTGAGGCAAACATGTTCACCCAGTATGAGCACAAGAGCTGTGAATAATCTCCTTAACCCCTGAAAACTACCCCAGTAGCTGCACTGCTGAGAAGGGAACATTGCCCAAGGCATCATTTTCCACGCATTTCCTGAAGAGACCCCTACCTCTCTCGCTTTCTCTCTGGCCCGGAGGCTGTGGAAGACCTTCTCCCAGGTTCACAAGTTCAGGGTGGAGTATGCAGGAGCAGGAGAGAAGACATTCTCTCCTTTTTGTTTTTTTTGTTGCACATGATGCAGGTGTAAATGTGCATCACTGGCATAATGTTATGCAGAGACACATCACCTTGGAGAGAAGCTCCAAGGCGACATCTTAGTCTTATACAAATAATTAACAGTAAATATTGAGGTATGCATGTACTGTATGAACACGCACACACACACACACACAGAGAGACACACGTATATATAAAATAAATAAAAGGAAAAGAGAGTGATAAAGAGAGAGCATGCTGAAATAAAGCTCATAGGATGTAAAATCAGACTACATGCTTTTTTTTTTTCAGTTAATTTCACCATGATCTGCCCTTAATGACAATATTTCAACTCATGAAAATCCAATTATCAATTATTAAAAAGAATGTCACAAAGGGATCGAAGTTGGCCCAACAATATCGCTCTAAAGGAGCAATTAGCTCCAATAGTTCCACTCTGCTTTGAGGTGCGGACCTGGGGATTACCAGCAATAATCCGCTCACCTCAACTCTCTTACTCAAATCATCCTCTCTCCAGCCGGGCCAAATCGTTTTCATGCCACATCCTTGGCCACGCTGCTAAAGACCTGCCTTTTCAACTAATAACATCAGAACAAAACTGCAGGAGTGTGGAATGAACGTGGCAATCCTCCACCGTTAGAGCCTATTGTCTGGTATTTTTCTCCGGAACCGTCTGCTCCGTCTCATTTACTGCATCTTCCTGTGATGGAACTTACATGCCACTTTGTGATCTTGAAAAAGAATGAAAAAAAAAAAGAAAAAAAAGGGAAGGAAAAAGCAGATTATTGATTCGCCTCTGACGAGAAGACCAACCTAAAAGCCCCAATGGATTGTCACTCATTATTGAAATTACTGAACACTAATTAAAGTGGCAGCTGAAGTCCCAGCAGACTCGGCTCATCTGACGCTGAAACTCAGCTCTGTGGACAGAGCAAGACAGAGGAAGCTTTCACTTCCTCACCAATGATAATGAGCTCCGCTTGTTTTCTTTTCTTTCTTTTTCTTTCAGTCTTTCCTCCCCCTTTTTCTTCCCCCTTGATTTGTTTTCTTTCTAAAGCCACTGAAGAATGCTTTGTGAACTTTAAATTCATATACACAGCATTTCTTTTGTGTTAAGATAGCATGCGTTTAGATTTGAAAGGTGACGCTTAACCTTGTTAATAAATAAGCTGTAATAAAGGACTGTTAGAAGAGGTGATGGTGCTGAGAACTATGTGCTCAGGCTGACAATGAGAAAACTGACAGTAGGAGAAGTGGTCCAGATATTAGCATCTGATTAATCATAGAAAAGCTGTGAAGCCCTGGGACTCACACCAAGCCATTCAGCAACTCCAGTACTGCTGCCTCTGTATGGGGAGAGGGGTGACGACTGACATTTAATTACCACTAAACATCTTAAAGGCTGGACATGGATAAATTATTACAAAACAGCACAATAATAATAATAATAATAATAATAATAATAATAATAATAATAATAATAATAAGAAGAAGAAGAAGAAGAAGAAG
>JAOTRN010000053.1:6620227-6632323 GCA_028566695.1 Bagroides melapterus
TATATTTTCTCATAAGCTTGGCCTGCCAACTGTGAGTGATAAGCATCATTATTGTTTTGCGAGATTGTAGTTTATGCCCCATCACCGAGCTCTTGGCACGTATGCTTTCAAATGGATGATCAGATCAATTTCTTCCAGACATGTAAGCACACATATGGAATATAATGAGGGGGAAATGATGGGAGAATGTTATTCAGACTGCATCTGTGTACAGCAGACTGAAATGAGGGACCTTGTGATGGCATCTACTATATATTAATGTTGTGGGATGGGAACGCTTTCTGCTAGTGGACGGGATAAAAAAAAAAGAATCTAAAAATAAATAAATTAATAAATTAATAAATAAATAATATAATATTTTATAGATTTTACCCTCTATAAACACTATAGATATTGGAACTGAATAATAATAATAATAATAATAATAATAATAATGAATGAGTAAATAACTAACATATGATAGATATCCCTATTAATAGATATATTATAAACACTAAAAATATATAGATGATTTATAAATAAATAAATAAATAAATAATCCTAAAATAAATATAAATATTACCATCAGTAGATATACTCTAAATCTGTAGATATTGATGTTAATATACAGTGAATAATAAATAAATAAATAAATAATGAATAAAATGTTAAAAATATTACCATTAATGGATATAATATAAACACTACAGATAATCATTCACGCTAATCACAGATAATACAGGCAAACGTATAATTGAATTATAAATAAATAAATAAATAAATCCACTCAGTGCACTCACGCTGATGGAGAGGTGAAGTGTATTTTATTTTCTGTTGGACCCTGACTCGCGTGTTTGCGAGCGTCTGAGCTGCAATTATGCCAGTAATAAATGCATAACCCGCCAGTTCTCAGCTCTGACCTCCGTGAGGGAAAGCGCCTCCCCACCGTCCGTGTGGCTCGAGGGGCGAGATTTCTATTCCCACCCCTGACCCCCCCACCTCTCCAAACTGCCCCTCTCTTTCACCCTCCTGGCTCTGAAGAGCTTGTCTAGTCTCCCCACCCCAACTCAGAGCTCATTAGCCTTGGTGCCTCTGAACGGCCGCTGGCATACATTGCTGGCTTTATCTCAGACATGAGCATTGTCTTTTATTTCTAATTAGACTGGTTCATCAGTGTGCTCACTGGAATGCTTATGCACAGGAGGCTGGGGCTCTTAAACTCACCATGGCTGCTCTTTGTCTGACTTTTTCCTGGGCTTTGAGGTTGTGCAGAAGTGTTTTATAACTATGTTTTCGGTGTCTGGGTCACTTCATGTAGAGGTGTAACAGAATTGGACAAAGTCAGTGACCAGGTTGATGCATTGCACTAATATTACTACATGTACAATTCTACACTACATATACAGTACAGATATACAATTAAAGTAGTCAAACAAACATTATTCAATCATGTCTATAGAATATAGAATGCATGCAGATTACAGTACAATAAATCAATAAATAAGTAAATTAGTGTTCAATTTATTAAATGATTTTATAGTTTTAGCTTCGATCAATAAACTTTTTTATTCGCCCATTTTCTCAATCAACATCTTCGTCAGAAAACTAGATATACACACACATTGTACACGTAACGTATAGAGTCCTGTATGTGCAATAATTTGCTATCACTTTGTCACTTTATGACTATGAATATAGTTTACAGTACATCTGCATGATCTTCAGTGTTTACAGTTTGTACTTTTTTGTACGAGCTATTTTTCTTCATGCCCTGTGTCACACTGTAGTTCTACAGATGTGTACAGATGCTTAAAGCACTCTTTATGGACACGATAATAAATTTGGATCTCGACACTGAAACAAATAAGAGTCATGTCACAGATTTTGGTTTTGTAAACACTAACTCTGCCTTTAATCCCATCATAAACTTCATAAATTTTTTAATGTGTGTGTTCAGTTGGAGTGTGTTGTAACTGTTTAGACTTGGTGTCAAGAAAGCTGTCAGACTATTTGTGATAATGTCATAGCCTATGATTTAGCATAGAGTATTAATATTACTTAATACCTGCTGGCTGTTTTATCTATCTATCTATCTATCTATCTATCTATCTGTCTGTCTGTCTGTCTGTCTGTCTGTCTGTCTGTCTGTCTATCTATCTATCTTGTCCATACCTGCTTATTCCGGGACTACCCGGGTCACAGGGATCAGCTGGGGTCTATCCCAGCCATCTACAGGTGAAGGCAGGGTACACCCTGGACAGTTCACCAGTCCATCACAGGGCCACATTCACACACACACACACACACACATTCACTCTCACACTCACACGTATGGGCAATTTAGAGATGCCAATCAACCTACTATGCATGTCTTTGGACCAGGGGAGGAAACCGGAGTACCCGGAGGAAACCCCCCAGCTGTTTTATAAAAACTTCAATTTAATTCCAAGTTCTAAATAATCTACATCTATATTAAAGTCATGTGAAAGACTTAAATAAAGCACATTATTGTATTTTTTCATTGCTGTCAGTTCAATTAATGTTCAATGTTGTTCTTCCCCAGATTGTTGCCACAATGATGTCATCGCTCAGTTGTATCGAATGACTTTGTATGCTGTAAATTTACTTTCTGTAAATTTACCCCCGTTCCTACATGACAATGCCTCTGTGCACAAAGCGAGCTCCGTGAAGACGCGGCTTGCCAAGGTTGGTGTGGAAGAACTCAAGGGACCTGCACAGAGCCCTGACCTCAACCCCACTGAACACATTAGAATGAATTGGAATGAGGATTTCACCCCAGGCCTCCTCGCTTAACATCAGTGCCTGACCTCACTTGTGGCTGAATGAGCAAATCCCCACAGAAATGCTCCAAAATCTGCTGGAAAGCCTTCACAGAAGAGTGGAGGTTAATATAACAGCGTAGGGACTAAATTCGAAAGGGTAGAAGCACATATGGGTGCGACGGTCGTGTGTCCACAGACTCTAGGCTGTACCGTGTACGTCGGCGAAAGTATTTCTGCGTGAATAGTCATATATAAAAGTATTACATTAGTCACTGAAAAAAAAATATTGGCTTTCATTTAAAAACATGGATTCCACCCTCATGATTAAGCAACATATTTTAACTACAAAATGATTTACAAAATTAATGAACCCATGAAAACCTTGAAGTTTTGAAATTGATCCTTAATTATTTACATCGTTTTCGGAATCGTGCACCTTTGAATCTGCATTAATATTTCGGAGACACCAGAGGTTATAATAATATGCTTGTATGTTTAGCTTAGCACTGTGCTTGTTTAAAAAAGAGGCTCAGATCGCAGTCTTCTGGGACCCCAGGGTTTTCGAATAAGTGGGTCTGAAATGATGCTTTTGCTCTTTACTACATTTGTTTTACCCGTCAGAAAGTTCTTCAGTCAGATACACACTTTATAAAGCTGAACAACTCTACAGAGGTACTGTAGCGTTTAGAGGGTTATTAATAAACCAAAGTAAAATAAGTACTTGATGTCCTACATTATTCATGTTTAAATCACAGGGAAATATCTACTACAGCTAGGAAGCGAAACCCGCAAATACGATGCGAACGAACCTGTACATATATGTAGAGCCTTTAAAATATGTCATCATGTGATATTACGCTGTATGTCAGCGAGAATGTGATAAAGAGCCTCGGGTCATTCAGGCTTCAATCGGCCGGTCAAATAGAGATAAGATAAACAAATAAATCAGAGCTTGTTTCCATGATGCTGTGATGTGGAATCAGTGAGGCGTCTGTTAGCGGAGCAGAGAGTAAAGCAGAGGAATGAAGCGGGGTGTCTCTGATAGTGACGCCTAAGGCATCCACACCTGATGAATGCCAAACAACGGGATAAAAACAACACCTAATGACACTAGAGCCATTGTGCTCTTAGGCCACAAAGTGGCAGTTTACTGTGAAGCTGATTGGGATGATTCCAGATATAGAAATCATTTTTAAAGCAAATTAAATTTCCCAAATGTACATTTTGTTAATTATTTAAAGAATTAGAGGAAATCTGAGTGTCTTTTTTTTATCCTAACTGGTCTTACACATGCCTAAACCAAAAACAACCTAAAAACAAAACCTGGAAACAGAAATCTAAATGTGTTATTTATTTATTTATTTATATATTTATTTGTTTTTTTGTTTGTTTGTTTTAATTATTTATTTATTTATTTATTTATTTATTTATTTTTATTCCTTTGTTTGTTTGTTTGTTTATTTTATTTTATTTTATTTGTAATATCCAGTACACTTTGATTTAATAAACACAGATAATTAGACAGACTGACAGACAGACAGGCTGATATATAAATAAATACATAAATAAAATTGAAAAAATAATAAATAAAATAATAAAATAAATAAATGATTTTACAGTAATCCTGTCAAAGTCATTACCGATCCCCCCGAGAGCGAGCGTGATGGAGAAATAAAAGCCATTCCAAATTATCTAAAATCGATCGTTCAACAAGGCACTGTGTTTATAAGGGGAAAAAAAAGAAATAATAAATTACACAATTTACCTGGAATCCATGAACAACATGAAATATTAATAACCCCAATGAAGGGTCTCGAATTAGACAAATTCCTGAGAGGATTGAGAGAGAAAAGGAACACCCATTAAAACAACATCATTAGGATACGGCAGAGCCCTGAGGAGAATCCCACGCCGGATTGTTGATCATTTGCACTTTATTTAATGAACACTGATACAGATCTTCAATATTGGTAAAACATAGTAATGAGGCAATTTTGCAGCACATTTCTGCAGGAACCTTGCGCTTTGTCAGATTTGAATAAAAGAATGATGCAGTTATCCAGCTCTGTGTAAACAAAGAGTTTCTGACATAGAGATTTTAAAGTTTCACGGGTTTGTTCAGAAGATACTCATGCTAATCAACATGCTGTAGCTCAAGCTGTACGGTGTTTGTGTGAGTCTCTTCCAGGTGCTACGTAAAAGCCTGGGCTGAACCCAGATATGAGACGTATGTATGACACGATGCAGGATGTCGTGCATTAGACATGAAACATAAACACAGGAACTCCATCAACTGTCCATTTAAATCTACACCATACGCACTGCATGTGGTCTTCCAGAAAAAAGTGTAAATAGTCATCTTTCACTCTCCTCCTCAGTCTAACGGCCAGACTTCCTTACGATTTGGCCGCACGTACTCCTCCACTTCTTTAATTCATTTCTCGCTGAAGTGTGCCTTTACCGGAATGATGTAAGAGCACGGCTCCAAATAGCCTTAAATATTCTTTAATCGAGCATAGCTAACTCCAGCAGCGTAAATTTCTCATGAAGTGACACTTTAATGCTCTCTTTAAGGAGAAGCACCCTGAGTTGTGCAATCTTTTCCAAAATAGGTTCCAAAGGAAAACATCAGCAGGCTCATATTTTATCGGAATAACTTCCACCGAACGTAGCAGAGAAACCGTCTCTGAAAAAAGAAAAAAAAAAAGGAAGCAAAACTTTTGAAAAATACTTTTTCGAATTACATAGATGAATTGCAGCCACATCAGTGAAATGTGAAGTGTATGTTTTCATTGGCTTCAGGACCTTACATTGTACAGTGTATGGATGTGAATCTAAAACAGATTTCCCAAGGACTTCCAGATGAAATGTCAAAACCATGAGCTCCTATTAACGTATTCACAGAGGAAACTTCTGCGCACGGCACTTCTGTGTCTTTTTTTTTTTTTTTTTTTTTTTATTTCTTCATTATTTTTTTTTATTTTGCTGAACACGCCTCAGATCGTTAAGATTCACACGTCCTGATGCAACGTCCTTCTCCGTGCACCGGAATACGTCGTCACGCTCCGAGCCTACGGCATGAAGCTGTGAAATACATCCAGTTATTTATTAGCAAGGCCAAAGTGTGCTGTGGCAGAACTACAGTAAACACCCAGTCCACCTCGTCTCAGGCCTGCGGGGTGATAAATGGCGTTAGGCCATAATGCAGCTGGTAACTTAACCCCTTTATTTCTTGTAAATTCAGTCAAGTGTGAAAGATAATAAGTGACCAGAGGACGGTGGCTGTATCCGTACGGGGGATAAAACCTTGAGGCTGGACAGCAATAAAGGAGGGCACAAATCAAACATAATAAAGCAGGGCAGCACGTAAACCTCGGGTTTATTGAAGAGACGCAGCGTTCAGGTTGCTGTAATCTACCTTCAGAGTAGAAGAGATCTGTAAAGAAAATCCAAATTACTGGTGTTGATACTGTAGAAGCCTTAGATTAACACAACACCAAGCCCAGATTTGGTAAAATATCACAGTAAAATCAATTCATTGCGCCATCGTGGCTTCATTGTGCCATATATCCTTGGTATATCTAGGTACATTATAAGAAATGTGTAAATTATGTACCATAAAGGCCAATAGGTGCTTTTCTGACATCAACAGAAAGTAACCCTGATACCCTTTAAACATCCATTCCAGATGATGACTGATGTTTCCCATTCCCATTTAGAGCAGAAGGAGATATTAAATCAAACCAATCTCCTCCTAGTTGCTCTCGCATCGGCTCTGATTAAAGATCTCTCGATAAAGGGTAGGCAAATGTCAGCTGTGGAATAATTGAAAGAAAGCCGCAAGTTCAGCCGTGCTTAACACTGGAATATCACATTTCAGGGCTTTACTTAAACGTGTACTGACACCGAGTACTACAGAGCATTTAAATCTGTGTGCGTGCGTGTGTGTGCACGTGCGTGTGTGTGTTATGAGGTTAAATTGTCGAGGAAATATTTCAATCTAGGAGCACATAACACTAATAGCTGCGAATAAAACACACTTCATTCACAATAACGACGTGTAATGTACGTCTTTAAACTTACTGTCACTCTTGCAGTATATCTGACCATCTGACACGTTTAGTGCCATGTCACGTCTTACAAATCCATATCAGTGACAACCAGGACAGAATCTGTCCATCTCTATAAAGCATTTGTTTTATATAAAGATCTATCCATCTATCTATCTATCTATCTATCTATCTATCTATCTATCTATCTATCTATCTCTCTATCTATCTATCTATCTATCTATCTATCTATCTATCTATCTATCTCCCATCATCCATGTATTTTCTTCTTCTTCTTCTTCTTATTATTATTATTATTATTATTTATTGTGTGTGTGTGTGTGTGTGTGTGTGTGTGTGTGTGTGAATATCTATTTTGTCTTGTAATATATAGGGGAAGTGGTAGCCTAGTGGTTAAGGTGTTGGTCTACCAATTGGATTGTGAGTTCAAATCCCTCCTCCACCAAGCTACCACTGCTGGGCCCCTGAGCAAGGCCCTTAACCCTCAACTGCTCAGCTGTATAGATGAAATATGAATGTAAGTTGCTCTGGATAAGGGCATCTGCTAAATGCACCAATGTAAATATATCATATCATATCATCTGTTTGCACCATCTCTTGTCTTGCACTTTTTGGCTGCAGACGTTTACTTTACGTAAATAATTTCATTCATACTTTAAAGCCCTTAATTCTCTTGTCTTATGTAGCTTTGTGTCTTCATGCAGCACCAGAGTCCTAGAGGAAAGTACTACAGTATACGCTCAAAATGACACTCAAATCTTCTTGACTTGACTTGACTAAGATCGTATGAGTGGAATTTACCCAAGACGAAGGTTGTGAGTTTGAATCCCAGGGCCACCAATCTGTCACTTCTGGGCCCCTGAGCAAAGCCCTTAATACTCAGCTGTATAAAAATGGAGATAAATTGGATAAGCGTGTCTGTTAAAGGATTTGATTATGACTTATGTTATATGCAGCAATAAACTACTGTTCCTAATAATTATTACTAATTACTAATTCCTATTCCTAACTACTACTACTACTACTACTACTAATCCCTTTTGTTTTCCTTTTTTTAAGTTATAATAATAATAAGAAGAAGAAGAAGAAGAAGAAGAAGAAGAATGAATAATAGTAATAATAATAATAATAATAATAATAATAATGAATAATAATAATAACAATAATAATAATAATAATAATAATAATAATAATAATAATAATAATAATAATGGTAATAATAATAATAATAATAAGAAGAAGAAGAAGAAGTAGAAGGAATAATAGTAATAATAATAAATAATAAGTCTGTTTGTGTTGTTCAGTTCCTTGTGTAGATTGTTATTACAGAAACAATACTGAGCTCTAATGACTGCATTAAGATAATAAAATCTAATCTAATCTAATATAAAATAATATCTACTTGAACTACCACCAGATTGATTTGAAAGAAAATCAATCAACCTTTTCTGACCAATCAGAATCGAGCACAGAGTCGAAGGCACTGAAGAAGTTCGAGCTGAAGGAGAAAGGTGACTACAGAATATAACTGATATACGCAATAGGTTACTGATGACAAATCAATCCCTGATTCCATGGAATAAATCATGAAAGTGCTGAAGGGCAATGTGACCAGATCACTTTTTAACCTCAATCATTCGGACAGAAATGCCGGAGCTCATCTCCCACACTGGGAATAGGAGACAGTAGTAAGTCAGGCTCAGCTCGACTCCCCAGGTAGCTGCGCTGAGAGAGAACACCTGATCAATAGCCTCAGCCTTTTTCTTTTTTTTACTTATTTATATATTTTTTTGGTGAAAAAGAAAAAAAAGGCAGCAGAGTCGAGGCAGGAGTGAGCTATATGACTGAGCTTGAGCTTCTCTACTGATGTTCCTGCACATAAAATGTGTTTGAATTCTCACAATTACGACACGGCTGTGAAGTGAGCCACGTGCTTCTGTAGTCTCGTCTTTGAGACGCGAACCTGCTGTATTTAAGTGAGGACACCATGAAGGTGGAGTACACTAATGCCTGCTCTCTAGAGAGCTTCATCTTTCCACTCTACCTTTACCTCTCCTAACAAAGTCAGCTCCCAAACACAGACAGATGGAGAGAATCATCTGAAAAGAAAAAGAAAAAAAAAAAAAAAGTTTCTTATTGTTGTATTTTACAAGGTCGTTTAAAAGTTAATCAAATCGATTTCATACATATTTCATCATGATGCTCACCAAGTACTCATTAAATAGTACCTAGACTAAACCCTAGCACACTTTTTCCTCCGTGATCCTAAACTCCATCTTTATTTTAGTAGCCAAATGAATATCGATGTATTATTCCTAAACTCTGCACTGCTACTCACCAGACTAATATAACGTTAGTAGCACAATGATAAGTATTGGCACCCCACAGCCCCAGATCATTCCTGAGCTTGTGTTGACGTCTGTGTGATGTTTCCGTGCGGTGTTTCCTTCCACCTTCCTCAAGCATGCCAGTAGCTGGATTGCTGTTAGGTGTGAATGAATATGGGAAGGTGTTTGTGTGTGTGTGTGTGTGTGTGTGTGTGTGTGTGTGTGTTCATGGTGCATTGTGATGGACTGCCATTCCATTCAGAGTGTATTTGCACCTCACACCTAGTGTTCCCTGGATAGGCTCTGGATCTACTATAACGCTCAGAGGAAAAAAAAAAAACAACAACAACAAAAAAAAAAACAACAACAAAAAAAAAGAAATAACATAAAAACACTTCTAGTGTTCTCCATGGTACATGATGGTTCTTATCTTTCTAAAATAGGTTCTACTACTAACCATTTATAACAATACAACATCTAGATATTTAAATCATCATCATCATCATCATCATCTTCTTCTTCTTCTTCTTCTTCTCCTTTTTATCTTTCTTCTTCTTCTTCTTCCTCTTCTTCTTCGTCATCGTCATCTTCTACTTCTTCTTTTTCTTCTTTTTCTCATCTTTGTTCTTCTTCTTCTTCTTCTCCTTTTTATCTTTCTTCTTCTTCTTCTTCCTCTTCTTCTTCGTCATCGTCATCTTCTACTTCTTCTTCCTCTTCTTTTTCTTGTCTTTCATCTTCTTCTTCTTCTTCTTCTTCTTCTTATTATTATTTTTCTTATCTTTCATCTTCTGCTTCTTCTTCTTTTTCTTCTTCTAATCTTTCTTCTTCTTCTTCTTCTTCTCCTTCTTATTATTATTTTTCTTATCTTTCTTGTTCTGCTTCTTCTTTTTCTTCTTCTAATCTTTCTTCTTCTTCTTCTTCTTCTTCTTCTTCTTTTTCTTCTTCTGTCACGTTCATTTCGTATCAAAACTCTTTATTTCTCTTTCTTACTGTAGTAGCAGTAGTAGTAATAGTATTATTAATTAATTAATTTTGTAACCTAATCTGGTCATTAAGAGTGACATAAAGACCAAAAAGTAAAAAAAAGACACTTAAATAATAGAAAAATATGATGACTATAAATGAGTGTAATAAAGGATTTATAAATGAATGTATAAACAAAATTAAATCCCGTGTATAAGCCGATTGGTGTATAAACAGGTTATTACATGTAATTAGAGTTAACACATCATGCTATAACAGACTATGTACAAGACACGAATAAACATGAACTATTAATGAATTCTAAACACATTCTTTCTCTAAAAGAAAATAAAGTTGAAGCTCCGTGGCTCCGTGAGGGCTATTTTCTTGTCCCTCTGGAGGAATCTCTACAGGAAGTAACGATCTTTAACTTATCTCAGTGGAGCACAGAGAAGTCTGGAGGAAGATGATTTTCTAAGTGTATAATAATTGTTGAATGAAAAGAATGAACGAATGTCCAGTATATGATTACGGATGATAAAATAAAAATAAATTTGATACTCAGAAACTCAACATTTTTTTTCCTTCCAAATATTGACGATTTAATAGGGCAAGATGTTTTAGTTCAAATGATATAAAAAGTTTGTTTTACGCAATAACGGGGAAAAAAAAATCACCGCTCTACTTTTTTTCCTTACAGAGAGAGAGAGAGAGAGAGAGAGAGAGGGAGAGCTGATGATGATGACTCCTAGTTACATTTACAGGATAACAAGTCTTATCCCAGCTCCCTCCCTCTCTCTCTCTCTCTCTCTCCCTCTCTTTTTCTCTCTCTCTCATCCCTCACCTTTGTTGCTGATCTTTTTTTATTTATTTTTTTGTTTCCTCTCCCTCTTTCTTTCAACACTTCTTTTCATCGTTGAGAATCACCTGTCACTGTGAAGTTATTCCGTTTGTTTAGTCACTTTCTTCACAACTCCTCATGGATTTTTCTTAGTTTTTTTTTTTCTGTAATAGGTAAAAAGTGCCTATATGAGCTTTGTTTTCCGCCTGCACCGCTCCTTCGCTCCTTCTGTCTCCTTCTTTCTCTCAATCCTCCTGTGCTTCCCCCAGCATCCAACTCAATCAATATCTCACACTGCGCCCCGGGGCTGCACTACACAAACTACTACATCCAATTTACACACAGAAATAAGCAACTTTGCAGCGTGGTACTACATAATCACTCCAAACAAAAAAAAAAAGTAGGCCTGACACGGGCGCCGGTGATTGTGAGGCAGCCGGCTGACCTCCATTTACATGGGGAAAATCACACCTCAGGCCGGCGGCGGCGCCTGCCTCCTCTTGTTTCGGATGAAGCGGAGATGTTTTGGGTGCGCAGTCACACCTCTCCGTATTGCTCTGATGTGAGACATATTCCCCAGCATGCTGGCGCCAACCTTGTCTTTATCTGCTCGCATCTCTGTGGAGCGCAGCTGAGGCACTCGCTGCGAGCTAAACCATCTCCCGGTGCTCGCTGGCTTTACTCTCACACAAAGAAAGTGTGTGCGTGCGTGCGTGCGTGCATGCGTGCGTGCGTGCGCGCGTGCGTGTGTGTCGGAGGAGCACAATACATGTGCAAATCTCAGTAATTAAGGTGGTGGGCAAAACCTGAGTGTTTTTCACAAGGCTGATGAGCTTCAAACGTGACGCCTTGCAGTCATAGTACAGTAGGGAGGATTTGTCCGAGGGAACGGGAGAAAACTCACGACGACACGTGATGAGGAGGAAGAAAGAAAGAAAGAAAAATCAAAGATAGATAAACAAACAAGTTCAAACACACAAAGATAGATTGATAGATAGATAGATAGATAGAGAGAGAGAGAGAGAGAGAGAGAGAGAGCGAGAGATATGGATGGATGGATAGATAGATAGATAGATAGATAGATAGATAGATAGATAGATAGATAGATAGAGAGAGATGGATGGATGGATGGA
>JAOTRN010000053.1:6667940-6677940 GCA_028566695.1 Bagroides melapterus
AAAAAATACACATTTTATGCAATTTATTACTATTTATTACTTGTTTATAACCTATCCTTTGCATGAAACTGTAACAGTCATGTGTCCTTTATTACCCAAAACCTGTCAGACATTTTGATATAACTGAGTTTAACTCTCCTGGAGGAGAAAAACAAAAATGAAAACAGACAGGCAGCAACTACAGAGAACTTCAAAGTTTAAAAAAAAAAAAAAAAAAAGTTTGGCACTGAACACGTACAATTAAGAGCAGTCATTTATGAAGTATTATCTCATTACAGCTTGTGTTGCAACTTTGGATTAAGAGTACAATTAGAGGAGACTAATTTCGACTAATTATTAATTATCCTCCGCTGTAGCTATTAACAGAATGCAAGTAACACCTATAACATGAGGTAGTGTATAATATACGCATAATAATGCCAGACTCTGTGCTGTGTTTCTTCGTCTGATTCTTTCTCAAGTTCATTAATAAAACAGAATAAAAAAAGAGCATGTTAAATAAATGATAACTTAAACAACAACTCACTGTTCAGCTAGGCCAAGTTCAAAAGGCGGTATGATATGCACTGGGGTGTGTTTGCAGAAATCTGTACTGTAGTGTGTGTGTGTGTGTGTGTGTGTGGCCATGATGCAGTGTGGTATATTAATAGCAGCTATGTGTTGTCCTTAATGACGGTGCAGTGGCTTGCTCTTGCCCCGAGGCACACAGTGGTTCAGTGGAGGCTTGGCTTTTTCTCTGACTGAGCCGAGCTCTGACTCATACAGATTCGCTCCGTATGACCTTCATGTGACTCTCACAAATAGCTTTTTTGAGTATGCTTGTGTGCTACATTACTATAGATTATACGCGGACATCAAAACGAGCCGGAATTTGCAACGTTTCCAGGGATACAGAAATAATGTATGTGAAATCCAAGTGCTTTACAAACAAAAAGATCTAAAATCTATTTGTTCTTTCATCAGTTTCAGGAAGTGCTTTTTCTTTCTGAGTTATAGGGGATCAATTAGCCAACTACAGGAGAAGAGAATTGGTGTCATTCCATTCATCCAGCTATCTCTCCATCCAGAGGAGACACCCAGGATGGGGTACCAACCCATTGCAAGGCACAATCAAAATCAAATTAAAATTATTTCATTATTAGCGCTTTTTAACGAATCAGATTACAGATGGAGAAAAATAAATAAATAATAGAAATTAAAAAAATAAGATACTATTTATCTCTAACATCTAACCCTATATAAAATAATCCCACACAATTCCACACTATGGACTAATGTCCTTGGGCTTGAAAAGGAAACCAGAGTTCCTGGAGGAAACCTCTGACGCACAGAAAGAACAAGAAAACTTCTCTCATGCAGGATCTGAGGCCGGGAATCAAACCCTAAACTCTTTTGGTGGAGGTCAAACCTGCTAAGCACTAAGCCACCATAAAGGTAGCCTCTAAACAATACAGTACCCGATTCCCCTACGAGCATTTACAGAGAACCTGGAGGAAACCCACAGAAACACGGGGACAACATGCAAAACTCCACACTGACAGTAACCAGAACTCAGGCTTGAACCTGATACTCTGGAGCTGTGCTGTTAGTAATCTGGAAAACTTGAATAGATCTCTGGATATAATCTATAATAAAACCAAACTAAAGGAACTGGAATATTTAGGAAATCAAACAGACATGGCATGTGCTGTAATGAATGTGTGACTGTTCACAAGCCTAGGCCAAAGCATACAGTAACCTTTTCCTCTCTCTCTCTCTCTTTCTCTCTCTCTCTCTCTCCTGTGTCTTTTTTTCTCTCCCTCATGCTCTCTTTAAAGGCCATTAAACTCTAATTGCATTCATTGGTGCTGACTAACAATTTCAGCAAAAACATTGCGGTTAGTGTAATACCATGCGAAAATAAATAACTACCAGCAATTCAGCCACATTATAAATCATTTGCGCTGTCTCTGCTTATTCTAGCAATTAATTTTTAGGCTATTGAGCATGTTGCTAAGAGCTCATAATAATACAAAGCAAGCATTTATGTTCGCCATATTAACTTGTTAACATTATTGTCTGCATATACCATGCTAGAGGGATATGTTTTTGATGATAATTGTCATTTGGTTATTTCTTGCGATATAATAAAGCAAAAAACGCATGAGATCTGTGTCGGACCTTTTTTTTTTTTTTTTTTTACACGTCTCCCGTTGTGTAGTCTGTTATTCATTTACGTTAAGGTTAACCCTCTTGTCGGTCTTATCTAACGCAAACTGCTTTAAAGGGCAGCTAGGTTATCGTTTCAATCTGCCAGTAATGCTAAGATCCTTCCACTAAGTGTATTTGGTTTGGAATGACACGTATATTTATCTGGTCCAATTTCTCGGGCACGGTTTAAATTTCCGGCTGGTGTTATCTAGTCGGATTAAGAACCAATAGCATTCTGTCTGGCCTTATTATCCTGACAGCTCGTTCAGTGTCTACAGCTCTACGCAACCACTCTTGTTCTAATTGATATGTAGGACCCCTCCTCGAGTGTTATCCCCTCCTTATGGAAAGTAAATGGATCAATGAATATTTATTCCATGCTCCATCTGTGGAATAAGGGCAGAATGTAAGTTTGACTAACTCGATGAATTTAGTGAAGATGTGTTTGAGAGAAGGCATTTAAGGATTAACCGCACAGTTTAGAAACGAAATAGAAGGGGACGCCCTGACAAATCTCTCCAGGAGCAAGATCAACAACTTAATGTTTAAACCAATCACCTTGAGTATATATTTGAGCTCGGATATGCAAATGCGAAGCTAAAATCCCCAGAGGTTTAAGGAAAAAATAAAAAAATTCCAACAGCATTCAGGATGGCTAAATTTGCCGAAAGCCAGAGAATTTATCAAACATGAATTTCAACGTGGAACCACGCCTGCAGGAAAAGAGGAGGCCCCCATTAATGCACATACAAAATAAATGCCTTCAAGGTTTAACTACTTATTTTTGACATGTAATCAGCTTGAGTCTGTTAATTTACATGGCCTGATAAATACCATCTGGACAGTAATGTGGAATAACTCGTGGTATGAAAATTGAGCAGCCTCCCCTGCAACCAATCAATGGAAACAGCTATGGACAGCCTCCTTCTTGGCCTTGCTAAATATGTTGAAGCATCTGATAAGAATTTTAATGACAATGCTCTGTGATTTCATTATATCTGCACAGATGTGTAATGTGATGCATTCTGGGGCACTTATTTCTTTTTCAATCAATCATCTGTGTACACTTTGGGGGGTCTTTATGATTGGATCACAGACCTTTTAACTTTCTCATGAATTTGATCTCATTGCCATCTGCATGGTGTTCTTTAAAAAAAAAAAAAAAAAATTCTCTTGTAGGTGGCCTGCTAGTGCGATCGGGTTGTTGACGCTTTTATGCAAATGCCCACGAGTGTACGTTCACACGTTTGTGTGAAAACAGCGTTACCCACATGCATCAGACTATCATTTACATTTCGTTACGCAATAAAACAAAAAGAATTTTGGCAAGATAAACTAAGCTCAGAGAGATCGGTCATTAAAATCCTTCCCGTTATTACAAGGCTACGAGTTTCATATGCAGCCTAAAAAAAAGGCAATGCATCATTAAATATCAAGGACTTTAGCAGATATGTGTCCTTCTACTCATTGTGTCAGTCATTTCCTAATGATAAGAAAAAACTGGCTAAAGTTCAGACTGTGCTAATCAACAAAGCTCTGCTAATCAAGCACACAAGCTGCTATTAGAGCTTAATTTAATTAGACCTTCAACCAAATCTGGACACTTTGATTGAGACGGGTCAGCTGAGGAAGATCATTAAGTTCTAAAGTTAAAGTAGAGTCTGCCGTGTGAGGAAGCGTCTGCCGAATCAAACTGCATATGGTCTTTGCTCATTTTAGCATCTGCTAAAAGATTATAAGGGAAACCGTAGCTATAAAATTGTATCCAATGGTCTTTGGATGTTCATCCTAGTTTTATCATTAACATGATTTCTGGTTCATGATTTTAAGATTGCTGCCGTTAGTCTTATTGTGTCATACATGTTCTAATATTATTGTGTAATAATACAGTAATTACAGATAATACAGGTAATATAATCTGATCCTGGGGTTCAACTCAAACTAATTCATTCATAGCAACCAAACTCTAAACAAGCAAGAAAAAAAACAATAATAATTTGGAAAGCAGGTTTTATAGAAGTTAATATATACTCGACTATGTGATATGGATGACCACTGGACCCTGAACTCAACCCCAATTTACACCTTAGGGACGAACAGGTACACTGACTGCACACCAGACCTCCTTACTTAACATCACCTGAGCCTGACCTCACTAATGCTCTTGTGGCTGAATTGGTTCAATTTACCATTGACCTTGATGATTATGTGTGCACAGGTTGAGGTTGAGGTCACTATGTGTTTACATAGAAAATGATATGAGAAAATTATCATCCATACATCCATCCATCCATCCATCCATTAATCCATCCATCCATTCATTCATCCATCTATCAATCCATCCACTTATTAATTAATTTATTTGTTCATTAATCCATCCATCCATCCATCCATCCATCCATTTATTCATTCATTAAACCATCCATCCATCGATTAATTTATACATGCATTCATTCAGTCATCCATCCATCCATCCCTCCAATCATTCATTCATTTATTTGTTCATTAATCCACCCACCCATCCATACATCCATCCATTAATCCATCAACCCATCCATCCATTCATTCATCCATCTATCAATCCATCCACTTATTAATTAATTTATTTGTTCATTAATCCATCCATCCATCCATCCATTTATTCATTCATTAAACCATCCATCCATCCATTAATTTATACATGCATTCATTCAGCCATCCATCCATCCATCCCTTCATCCATCCATCCATCCAATCATTCATTCATTTATTTGTTCATTAATCCACCCACCCATCCATCCATCCATTCATCCATCCATCCATTTATACATTCATTAATCCAACCACCCAACCATTCATCCATCCATTCATTCATCCATCCATCCACCAATCCGTCCATTTATACATTCATTAATCCAACCACCCAGCCATTCATTCATTCATTCATTCATTCATTCATTTATCCATTCATTTATCCATTCATTCAGACATTGATACATACAGTATTGTAATTAGGTAACTAGGTTTAATAGTTAATATACTTTACATAGTAAAATATATAAATGTAAAGTTAATCAAGGTTTTATGTACTTGTGTCAAAACTATAACTTAGTGAGTTTCTAAATAGTTTATATACGTTCATGTTTTTTGTTTTGGTTTGTTTTTACTACGTATGAGATATTACATTAAATAGAGATAAACAAAAAATATCTTCTTTAAATCACTTGTAAAATGGCACCTTACAAATGCTATAAAGGCAACTATATGAAAGAAAATAAAACAAACAAAAACATGTTTTTATATTTAAGTGTGTGCTCAGAAAATCAGTTATAGTTTTGACACAAATACACAAAAACCTTTAGATGCAAATGTATTTCCTTGACTTGGATTTTTTGTACTATATATAGTATATTACCGATTAAAGCTAGTTACCTAATAACAATACATGTACACATTCTTTATATCCACCAGTCAATAAGTAATGATGTATTTTATTATGCTGTCTGTTTTGTTTAAACCTGGTCCAATGTATACTCCTGAGTTACAATGAGTTTACCTTCTAAATACTAGTAACTTTCTTCCTGTAAAACTAAAATATCTCCAAACTCTTATTCATCTTTCAGTCGAGCAGCATGAGTCTTCATGTTTGTGAAGTATCTTTGCATATATGTATTTATTGTTGTGTAGATGTGTGTATAGCTGTAGCATCGTGTGCCTATGAGCCGTTAAGGGCGGCGCAGGAATCGTGCTCCTGTCAGACCGACTCAGATAGATGGCTCATTTCGATCCCTATTAATATTATGATTTGTTTACAATTGTAGTGTAGGTCTGAAAGTCTGCAGCACTGCTTTTCTTCTCTGCTGGGGTGAGAGAGAGAGAGAGAAAGAGAGTGAGAGTGAGAGATGATTTGTGTACTGGTGGCTTTGATTAGCTCTAGTCCCCATATTGGACATCATATTTCCCAAGGTATTTTACCAGGAGGCTTCGGTGAAAAACAGATGTCATACACATCAACTGTATGCTGAAGTATGAAGTATGGCTACTATCACTGTGATACTAGAAGCCATAAAACTGTCTTGATAGCTTCCTAGCTCATACATATCCTGTTCATATTCCTCGGCCACAGAATTAAACAAACCCATCACGCTGGGTTTAAACACAAATCATCGTCTATCATTGGCAGAGTGGCACTGATCCAGTGTCATGGTTAACAAAGGACTGCTTCTGAGTCACCAAGAGATTCCTCAGTGTGGAAGCCTCACACACTTACCTTCAAGAGTACAGACACAATATTGTGTCTTACAGCAAAATTATGGAAATCAGAGTCTAGGATTACATGGAGGGTTTAACTTTAAGATGAATGGCTTTGCTTTAACTCTACAGGTTCAGACTTTGTGGTCGAAAGATGTGTTAAAATTTAGTGTATCGGCCAAATTCTCCTGCTTGTTTTGATTGTAATGTTTTGCTCAACTAAATCTCTACGAAAGTTCAATAAAAAATATATATTTATAAAAAATTTCATTTGGGAAACTCTTTCAAACCATGGTTTATATTATAACTCTATTCTACTTTATCTCTCATATCTTTCGTTCATTTATAACCCTGAGCCGTACACTACGAAGGTCACGGTAGGGCGTTTAAATATGACACAATCCGCCTGATACTTCTTAGCAATTAGCCTAGAATCAATGCAATCTCACATAAAATCTCCAAGAATTTCTAGAACCGATAAGAATTCTGCTGGTTATGTACAGTATACTCTGATCATATGGAAACCATTTGTACCTTTTCGAAACATTGACTTGTTACCAATCTGCGGTCATGAGAATGTATTGCCTAAGGACACCAATCACCATTGATCTCACATCTATCTGGAGAAATGCATGTTCAAGGATAGTGCACACTATTCCCGAGTAGGCCAGCATGCCTAAAGGGCCTAATAAAGGTTATGTGAGCCAGCAAGTGTTCCTGAGTGGTTAAGGGTTTCATGGAGAGCGCGTGCCAAGGCGCGATGTCATGCGTGGGAGTGGCATGGCACCCGGAGCGAAAGAGCGTCAGATGGAAGAGCTGGTCTGCCATCGACGAGAGCTCCCGCGGGGACTGCCGCAGCTGACGAGCTGAAAGATGTGTAGGCTAATTACGAAAGTCCAAACTCGCAACACTTTCGGAGGCAGTAAGCAGGGAACGTGTCGACTGCGTACCTCTTGTTTTTTAGCTAATACGATAGCTCTCTTTTTTCATTTCACCCTACAGCTCATAGAGACTCATAAATCCACGGTCAGGAAGAAGTAACGGTCACCCCGAGTTCATCTCGTGTTTTTCCCCCCATGTATGTAATTTCATTTCATATAATTTTATTATCCTGTGTTCACTCAAATTACATGGTACACAGTGTGGCATTGATAGAGCAGGGGACTAAAAGTATCAAGCTAATGAGGTTGGAGGGGAAAGTATGCAGGTGGTCAGTGTGCTAATGCATCAAGTTTATACAACTGAAACTATGGGTCTTTTAGCCCCTTTTTATTTCCTCCTTATGTCAATAGATTGAAACCATCTGTGTGTAATGAATAAGACTATTAAAGAAAGAGCAAAAAAGCACCTCATCAGCTAATACCTCAGTCGGGCGGAATGCAGATTTTAAATAGTCGACATATTTCAGTGTAAATCGAAGTTGACTGTGACTGGAGCCCGGCGTAATTGTCCGAGCTTTTGAGGGTTTTTTTTTTTTTTTTCGTCACACCATTTCTGCTCCATTAGAAACGAACAATCGCCGTGTATTCGTTACGAGCTGTCACGTCCCTCGCATTTATCTCCGGCCTCGGCTGCGATCGCTGCTCAGAAAATAAAAATGGCCCTTCGTACCCCCTTTTCCTGAACTACAACAGTATGTTGAACAAGTGGACCGGAACAAAACAAAACTTTCAGAACTTCCCTCACTTTTACCCCCCCTGCCCCCCCCATCTTCCTATCCCAGTCATTTTGTGTTTAAATTGGTCCCGGGAGGGCTTTAGCAAATCACATACCTCTGTGAAATCAGCACGAGTCAGGAGAAACTTCTGGAAATCTCATCAGTAAGGCTTATACAAGGACACAGCCGTCAATCAAATCTACAGAGCTGGTGTATAGATCTACAGAGACTCACTTAAAACTAATGCAAGCAGTCATCAATTTAACAAATACAGCAGTCATCTGGCATGTTTACCAATGCTAATGCTCAGCTAGTATTTGAACGCATAATGATAGAACACACACACACACACACACACACCTTAATTTCTCTCTTAAGGCTATTTAAATAAAGAAGGAATGATTATAGTGGATATTACAGTATAGTGTTAATGTCTTTTAAACAGCAAATCATTTGTAACTTAAGACACCACTCTTGATTAATCTGACCCATTTAGGCCATTTTAATAATTACGACTAATTTATATTATGTTATTCGGGAAAACTAACAAACAAACAAACACTTAATGGAGTATACTTTGACAAATATGCATGTGTGAGCTTCTACATATTAAAGATTAAACCCTATGTAAAGCCACAAATGACACCTGCACTAGTCCAGCTCTCTCTCTCTCTCTCTCTCTCTCTCTCTCTCACACACACACACACACACACTTATATACACAGCCATACTATGTCCCACAGGCTCCACTATCCCACGGGAGGCCCAGAGAGTCCCAGCAGCACAGCTCTCATAATTGTTCACAATCTACCCTGAAATGCTTTTAATCTGAAGCCTTTTTCCAAATATGACAACACACACACACACACACACACACACACACCACAGGAGGCTAAGCATTATCAAGGAGCGTCATACATCAAATTCTCCCCAAATTCCATGTTTAGCTCATATAACATTTCACCTTTTTTTTTTTTTTTTTGAATTAATTACCAAAGCCATAAACTCAATACTTCTATTCATTATTTGCGCTCGTAAAGGTCAACATTCCCTCGCGGATATTACACAGAAACACAGGAATAGGCATCCAGATCCATAAACAAATTTGTCATTGACCATGGAAAAAGTTTGAACTTGTAGAACAGTTCCAGTGGTTAATGGTTAGGTCACTCTGGACTATACGGTCCTCAGAGAACATGAGTTCAGCGGTGGATGTGGAGACACACAGACCTAAACACAGCTCCATTGAACCAGTGCCCTTTTCTCAAACCAGACAGGAAAAAAAATGTTTCATTATGCACAAAAAAAAATGGGAGATCATTTTTAATGCTAACGATTACATCATCATTCATCATCCTTACATCTAAATTTGTGAACAGCAGCTAAAGTTTTCTTAAACAGACCAAAATACAGAATCGGAGCTTGTTTTTAGGCGTGTCCATGTTCAGTACTGAACGTCTTTGACATTAAACACGACACAGAGCTGCTTTAATGGCTCTCATGGAGTAAGAATAGGATAAATAAATAAGAAATTGTAGGTTGTTTTTTTATTTGTTAGTTTCTATAATGACTGTTTTTAGCCTATTAGAGACAAAATATTTATAGAAAGTTTAGGAACAAAAACAGTTAGCTTTTTTTCACACATATCTTTCTATCTGCAAAATAAAAAAGTGATAACAAACCCATTTCTGCTCTCTGAGAAGCTCCGGGAGTTTAAAGCCGTTATCCTCAACCCCTTAAATTCTGTCTAAGGTTATCTCAACAGTGATAAGACGTCTCACACTGTGTCCCGACTCATTTTATATTAATTTATTTGTTTAGACTGATTGAAAATATCTGATAAGCATGATTTTTCATTCCAATGTCAGAATGGATTGCTGATGTCTTGAAAAAAAATAATAAAGATTATTAAATGTTTTCCAG
>JAOTRN010000053.1:6773114-6784585 GCA_028566695.1 Bagroides melapterus
ATAAAACCAGGGCTAAATCCCACTGACAGGAAGTTAAACAGCATTGTGGGTAACACTGGAAAGATGTAAAACATACTTATACCACAAATCACAACAAACACGTGATTTTATTTACCGTAACTCAGTCAGAAGTCATTCAAGGAGTTTTCTTTTTCATTTATTTCATGTTCCTTCCTTTGTTTGGTATGAAATGCAGGGACAAGATAAAGCCTGTATAGATGACAGGTGGAGGTAATTATGTAAGTGAAGTACGAGGCTTACGGTATGTAGAGGTTGTAGGTGTTGTGTACCCGGTCTCTCCTGAGTCTTTGTGTTAGTATGCAAAGTGCAGCCGGTGGCTGATGATGTGTCTGTAGCGGAGACACAAGAGCATGTCAGGCCGCAGCCTCCTAACCTGAGATTACAGACACACATCGTCACCTTGTGAACCAACACATGCTGAGACACACACACATACACACACACTCAGACACACACACACACACATGTTCAGTCACCTATTGAGGTAAAGATGTTACAGATTAAGGATGTAACTGGATCCGAATACAGGTAATGTGATATTATTTATTTCTTCGTTTGATTTATTTTCTGCTGTTGTTATTTGATCTAAACCCTGCTTTTACTGAAGTCCAAAATAAAACAACATTTCTACCAGATTCTCAGCATAGTTCAGTACAAGCAAATATGCTTTTATTTATAGAGCCGTCGCTGAGTATAACCTGCACAGACCATGCTGTGTGGTCAGCATATTTCTGCTGGAGTCGCTAAAAATAATCCATCCATCCATTCATTTGCTGTAAAACTTCTTAAATGTTATACAGGGTCAGAGGAAACCTGGAGTCACAAGACACCATCGACTGGGTGCCATCCAATCCCATTACCGTCATCACACACACACACACACACACATCTCGACACACGTTCACATGCTACAGACAATTTAGAGATGCCAGTCTGTCTACGGTGCATGTCTTTGGACTGGGGGAGGAAACCAGAGTACCTGGAGGAAACCATAGAAGCACGGGAGAGCAAAAAGACACCCCAAACACACACACACACACACACACACACACACATGGAGGCAGTGGGAATAGAACACGCAAACAATCAACTGTCCTTCAAATTCAATCCTAAAATTTATTCTGTCATTGTCTGTCACTATTAAAATGACATGTTCTATTAAAATCATCACACAGCACTGGTGAATATTCGAGTCTCGAGTTGTGCTGTCTGTAATCCAATCACAGCTTTACACCAATGCATTCTAATGTGTGTAAACAATGAAAAGAATATTTATCAAACAGCCATTTAATGATGAATTGCAGCTAAAAGGACCTCAGTTTGATTAAAAGCAGCACTGGGTCCAAAATTTATGGAAAAAAAAAAAAAATCACCGATGTCATATTTTGTTTATGAACAATATCTTTCCAGTATTTTAGTAGGAACATAGTGGTAAGGCCATGGGACATGGTCACCTCCCAGTACTGATGCGAATATTACGAGCACTAAACTGATTAAATAAATAGGGACATTGTATTAAATCTGTAGTATGTATAAACAAAAAAACAAACAAAAAAAACAAAACAGATGCCTCAAATAAATACACTTTAATCTTTAGACTCGATCATGCTAAATATTTCCGAATGCCTAAAAATATCTTTTTTTTTTTTTGAATAGAGACAGTACGTCATGCATTCCATTAAGTTTCCCAGTGATGAGAGAGTAAATGTTTCTCTTTCTCGTTCAATGTCTAATTAGAGATTTAGCTAAAATTTAGCATGACGGTTTTAACATTTCAAAATCCGAACAAATACAGCTCCTGTGTTCAGTGTTTCCTCCAAACCCATGACATATCCCCCCCCCCAAAACATTCCAGGGCTAGAACTTTTGAATACTAATGCATTAGGAGGCCTTTCGGGAGCCGGTAGACGATATGATTGACAGATACTCCTTGTCCTGATTCGTTGGATGTTGGTGTTCCATGTAGTTTTTCAGAACCTCTGGCTCCACAAACATCAGAATTTCCTCTCTGAGCAGATATTTTATTGATGGCAGAATGTGAGAGGAACTTCACCAAATTTTATCAGAAAAAAATAGTCCTGACATAAAAAATCACTGTCTCCACTTGACTTTTTCCTCACATGGTCATCACCATAGCAACAAAATAGCAAAAAAAAAAAAAAGTTATATCTAGAATGCTTTAATAGTTCAAGTTTGCGACTTAGCAAGCAGAGTACATTATTAGTGTCGAGATCTCTGGTGTCGAAGTTACTTGTCGCATCAATAAAACTACCATGGAATTGATTTTATACTGTAAATATTCATTGTTTAAAAAAATAGTAAATAGTTTCCTTTCCTGAACAACTGTCAGGGAACTTTTGTGTAAAATGTCCTGTTTCTCTGGAAACTCTACACTTTCTACCACCTATACATTTCCTATTGAAGTAGAACTGCATTTAAACCCTGGAGAGTTTCTATACATACATACATCTATAAATATCTGCGAGAACAAGCGTGTATGCAGAACACACCGTGGTCCCGATCTCAGACCAGGAATGTATGCATGAGCAGGTGGGAGGATGTCAAGAGTGGATTGACTTCCCATATGTAAACCTGGGATCTGATTGTTGACCTCGTAGATTCATCAACAATCAGGAAGATCAAGTGTCTGAGCTGTTGGGAGAGTCAACATTTTCTGACATGCTAATACTGCCAAAGCTAAACTGAAGTCTATTAAAAATTCCTTCAGTAGTGATTCAAAGTTGAGGCACTGTGTCTGAATGGCTTTTTAACCTACAGGAAATGCTACACTGTTGGCACTCTGACTGTGCTTCCTTTGCTAAGGCTATAAGCATTTAAATAAAAAAAAAAATAAATAAATAATCAGGTTAGGGTTTCTCTAAGTTGTAAGAAAAAAATGCAATTCCAGCATGGACTCACTTATATTTAAATGAGACAAATTACATAAAGAGTTCATTTTTGGAGCATTGGTTTCTTCTTTCTCCCAAAAACATTAACAAAAAGATTTTTAATCTTTTATGTCCTACAAAAACTGTGTGTATTCCTCATCCTGGGAGAATTCCCACATGATTCTCAGTGTTCCTGGATAGACTCTAGTTCAAATGCCCAAATAAAATCATTCCTGAATGTAAATCTGCTAAGGAATACAACAGGCAGGGTTACTTTCGAAATCTTTTTTGCCTGATTTCATTCATAGTGACCCTGACTGACCCTGAGATCTGAATTTGAAGATATCACTCGTGTTATATTTACCGCTAGCAGAAACACATTTTCTGGATATTTTTGCTGCTGGTTTCATCATCCCACCTTGTTTTTGTTGCTGAAATGAAGTCTCCTGGTTCACTTTAATGGCATCCATAAATTTGGACCACAGGAGTATACTGAAGATCATCATGTTTTCTGTTAGTTGTTACTGAAAGTGCTGATTTCTTTTTTTTTTTTAAATCAACCCCTAGTTCCAGGTTATGCCATAATTCATTAGTAATGCAAAACCTGTATCCACACATCAGGTAAAAACCTTTATCAAAACGTTGAACTGAGAATCTAAATGTGGTTAGTGTACAGTAAGGGACCAGGAGTCTAGTTTGAGCTTAATAATGCACAAATTATGCACCCGCTTATTCTCATCAATGATGCATACAGCCAGTAATGGAGGTAAGTAGCACCTCTCAGGGAGAAGACAGGAGGAGAGGAGGGGTCCTTTAAGGCCTCAGATTGCACCGCTCGCTCTCGTGTTTTTAATCACGTCCTCTCAGCTGATAAGTGAACGGGTGCTGCGATTCCACCGCTGTGATCTTAAGGGAAAGTGAGGAAATGAAAGCTCCCCTCTCGAGCTAATCATTAGGGGGCCGTACTCCCTCAGAGGACAGAACTTTCAAAGGACCACCGCATGGGGTCTTCTACATCAGAAAAAAAAAATCAAATTAAAAGAAAGGATCGGCTGAAAGAGACCGACTAATATCGGGCTGGCACAGTAATTTAATTGGCAGATATGTGAATGGAGAATAAAACTGGTCTTAAAAAAAAGGCTTAATACAGGTAAGGAAGTTTAAATGAGTGGCCAAGTGGTGTGGATTTCAACTTCAAATCATTGATCAACAAGAAGTGGGTAAGAATTTATGAGTAAAAAAAAAAAAAGACGAAAGAAAATCCTCAACACTCATGAACGAAGCAGGTGCAGCGGTGATTGAGGTCCTGTTCATGCTCGTCGCTTTATTTTTCTCCAATAAAAGCATGGTTTTAAGTGGCCCCAGCTGTGTTCTCCCATTACACGAGCTCAGTGACTGGCTAATGCCTCCTTCATAAATACTTGCCACAATAGTGGACATAAACCCAGGCGATTGGTTTTGCCTGATCAATACAGACAAATGCAGCCCCAGCCAATGGGACAGCGCCGGTTCCCCGGTGGCCACTAGCAGTGTAATCTGTTTTGAGGAGGAGTTTAATGAGCTGTAGCATCTTTACGACATGTACTGCCTCTCCTAGCAGGGATACCATTTCAGAGGGTCGACTCGCACTTTGGTTAAACAATTTACACCGGTGCTCGGGCTCGCTGTGAGGTCCTGACCCCTCACCGCGTGCTTTAAACTTTTCATTAAGTATGGGAGATTACTGCAGTCTGTTCCATGGCAAACAGTCTAAATAAGAGGTGCTTGGAGCTTAGCTGAGTGGAGAAATTGTTTGAACCCCAAGAGACAAGCGTAGAGCTGTAGGGAATGCTCACTGCACAGGGGTACCTATATACAGGTGTGCATTACAAGGCCTGTAGAGACTTTTTTTTTTATAGATTTCTCTCAGAGATTAAGATCAAGCCAGGAGAAAGAGAGCACGGCCGACTTGAGAAGAAGACCGTCTGCATTTCTGACGTTTTCTGACACACACGTGTAAAACAACAGAGGATCTGACAGGATGCGTGTGCTTCAATATTATTATTTTTATTAGAAATATCAGTGCATAGGAATGCAATAAAGAAATACAATAAATAAACTCAAGTCCGAAAACGTTAAAATCAAGACTGTATATAAAGATTGACTGATCTGAAGCAGAAAAAGTGAAAATGGAGTGATTATTAAATTATTGTCATCAATATAATTCTTCGCTGCATTATAAATAGCTCGCATCTATATATCGGTAAAAATATAAATACATTTAAAAGTCAAGACGCTTACTTATACATCATTATACCTCAACACTTAAATTCTTGAGTCTGACTGGTCAGAAGGTGTTGAGTAATTTTCTATAGACGGCCACCTTCGGTGACTAGATGTGGGCGTGTCCAGGGATGCGACTCCCTCTACCAATGAGAGTGCAGGCAGTATGTCTCACGTGATCTGCGATAGAGCCCACACTGCTTATTCCTATTTTTCTTATACAGTACATTCTGGTGTGTTTTATAAAGAAATACATAATCTTTCTCTAGAGTGTTTCATTTTAATGAATTGTTATTGAATGCTTGACTATCTCCCGCTGTGGCTGTCCTTCAGCCGCTCCCTATTCAAGCCCTTCCTTGCTTTTCTTCAGTTTTGGTACAGGCACTGTGAGTTACACGTCAGAGACTGAGATGTTTCCCAGCCTGGAGACCGAGAGTACAGGATTCTGGACCGTTGGACCACTATTGGTTAACTACTTTAACTAGTACTTTAACTAGTTCAAGAGTTTATTGTCATACAGTATGTACAGGAAACAGTGTTACACCATACGATGAAATTCTTACTCCGTGAATCCGTGTATTCAACTCTTAAACTATTGCTATGGCAACCAGTTGTAGGAATGCTTACTTTCAACTTCATAGTATAGCATCTGTAGCGATAGAACCGGTGTATAAGTGAACGCAGGATTAGCGGTAAAGCTGTAAATAAGTTCCCTTTCGATGGAACTCGACGCAGCGTCTCGTTCCCTTCTCAGGGAACCGGGTTACATATGTAACCTGGTGTAATTTTCCATCATGGACAGATTTTTTTTTTATTAATTCATAAGAAAGTAAGGGAATAACTGATAACAGGAACGGTCCCTATATTAAATGTAACTATAAACGGATATAAAGTATTGGTCGTTCTTTTGAAATAATATCACGTAAGCTTTGGAAAACTGTGGATTGTTGTCCCGTTATTGTCCTGTGAGAAAGAGTTTAAAGTAACGGTGTAGAAGGCAGGAGACGAGCAGTCACTGTAATCGGCTCAGCATGCGCTCTCAAATGTTTCGCCTTAAATAATATGCTCACCTACATCCAGCTCTGCTCTTGTAGTCATTAACATTGAATAGAAAACAAAAATAACAAGCACTAGATTGGGGTTTTGTATCTCGGGAAGCAGAGAAGGGGTCCGCTAAATCCGTGACTCGTTTAAGTTTTAAAGTTTAAGGTCGGTCTCTACGCTGCACTAGTTAGTTGTTCATAGACCGTATCTCTTTCATGTTTTGTTTTTTTTTTTGTAAGGAATGTATATGGTATATGATCATGTCTTATCAAAAAACTACAGATTAACTAACATATTTTCCCATTACTTCTGTTGATTTTAGGAACTCGAGTTGGGAGAGTGAGGCGGCAAAATGTCAAGGAGTTGAACCCGATGTCAGCAGACACCAAATAAACACGTGACCTTGACCTTAATATCGCCGCATGTTTCACAGCGGTGCACAAAGAAATGTTAGGAGCGGGATTCCGTTACGCTTCAGGTAGAGCGATAATTTAAATCCGATTCTCTCAAATTGGACAAAAAAAAAAAAAAAGCTTTCCTTGCCTCTAGTGGATGTATTCTCATTGACCGTCCGTCATTTAAATGGCTGCGAGTGATTCTAAAACGTGATTCTTTCTTGATTCCGTACCTCAGACCGAGAGGGGGGGGGGACCTGTAGAGAGGGAAGCATCGGGGAAGAAGAAAAAGAAGCAGAAGAAGAGAGGAGAAAAGTGGTCACGAATTAGAGTGAACGGCGGGGGGCTACAGCCCGGTGTTGATAAGGAGATTAGTCCCTAAAGAGCGCCGTCTTTCCTAGCTGAGAAATTAAAGGCTGCCAGCCCTTCTCTCACCTGTCCCTCTGACAGCTCTCTCTGCCTTAATCCCTGTCCTACACCAAAGAAGCATTTATTAACAAATTAAGAGGCCTCGTCTCTACCGCCTTAATACTCCCCCCTCGCCGTGCTTACAATCCCTCTTTGTCAGCTCAGTCTTCAAAAAGTTGTCTTGATAGCAATGACAGGGTGATTATCAATGAAAAATTATTTAACACCACCGCAGGGCCTTTGCTCTGACAAAGCTTAATAAGTCACATGGGTGGATATCAATCAAGCCAGGCCGCCCTGGATTTGGTAAATATTCCCCCAAGTTCAGGCAAATTACCTTGATTATGTGGAGGCTCGGCATGGGGCTGGGTGGCTGTAGGGTAGGGGATGGATTTTTACGGAGGGAGGAAAGAGGAGGAGACGGAGGGGACATGTTTTTAAGCGTTACAAAAGATGACAGCATTAGAGAATTAATTAGAATCAAAACAAACCTGAACACAGCGAGCGTCAATTGCCCCGAGACTCCTGCTCTGCCTCTTTAATTCCTTTATGTCATTTGATACACAAGGCTAAATTTATGCAAATTAATAAAGTTGACAATTTACTTTCACAGTAACAGGCTTTATATCTTGATCCTATCAAACCCTGCGCTCGTAGCGGAAAAAAAAAAATCACCAACTTTAGTCTCGGAGCTATTTTCAGAACAAATCTAGAGTATGAAATAATAAACAAATCCTGCTTTACTTGTCATTTAAATGTTTTGTTTATTTCAGGAGGACTGATGCATTATCCCCAGTTCACCATGGCTCTGATAAAGCAGCACTAGTCATCATTTCGGGCCCAGCGGCTAAATCCGCTCTGTCATTGTAAAATCACTCAGAGACATCCACGAAAGATATCACACTTTTTAATGACTCAAACTAAGTGCCGTACGTCCGTGATTGACATATTTGGGCCTGTGAAATTCTCACGTCACACGATGCCAAGAGTTCTTTCTATTCGCGCAGCAGTGTCGAGATTAGAGAAGAGGAATCGCCATTCTTCGGCAGCGTCTCTCTGCCCCAGGCCAAAGTCTAGCCACAATGTAATCAGTCCAAATTAAGCACAAATAACAAGCAGCACTACATATCCCATCCCTTTGAGTGTATCAGCTCTCTTCGCTGATTAAAAGAGGTTTCCGGGGCTTATTTCTTTGTTATAATTTGGCATTGAATTTTGGGTAAATCAGTAATGGGCAAAAAAGAAATGGATTTGAAATAAATCCCTCTTTAAAGCAATCACAGGACATAAAAAGGTGTTTGCCTAAAGGAAGAGCGAGCTTTCTGTCTGCTGACATGACAGCGCATGGTAATGGAACCAAAGCTGTTAATGTGGTTTTCTTCAGTTAAATTGATTCATGAATTTTGAAGAGAACATTATCTAATGAATTTACTCTGAATAGAAAGCAATTAAAAGGACACATCAGCCTGATTAACCCCAAAGTCACCCACAAGCCACAATTGATGTACACTTTTAAATGATTTCCATAAGAAAAAAAACTGGAGCAGATTTGCTGTGTCTTTGCCCTCGACTAATCCAGACAAATTAATGAACAAAAAGTTAATTTCTGTGATGACCCTATTGCACTCTAACCTGGATTAAGCAGGCATCTAATACGGCCTGTGTCCCAGTGTTAAGGACTAATCAAGGCTTTTTTTATTTATTTATTTATTTTCTTTCTGCTGCTATCAAGGCTTTCCTTATAATCCCACCATGACATCTACTATCTAGTTAACCTGACATTTAGTGCATCCTAAACAATCACTGAAATGAGCAATTTTTTAAATTTATTTTTCATTTTATTTTATTTTATTTCCAGACCAATCTGCTGGAATTACCCTTATTATTTAATTAATACACTTGTCCCATCCTCTTTGTGCTATGACCTATATTCATCAACTCATGTTAATAGTTCACCGTCTATAATAAAATATTTGATTTTAATTTTTAATTGAGTCGAGACGCTGCTTAACGAGCTCCCCCTCCATTTTTTCTTTCTTTTTTTTTTTTTTTGCTTTCAAAAAGCCAATAAGTGTGGCGTAATGAAATGAGATGAAATAACTCTTTAAGTGTTGAACTGAGTCCTATTCTGACACAGCAAGATTAGTTATTAATAAAAACAACCCCATCTTCCGTCGGAGTTCATTAACGTTACAATAGCAGGAGGAGTTTAAAACACGTCTGAGCTCCTTTAAAGGGTGAAAAAAGTAAAATAAAATGAAATAATAATAAAAAAAAAAAACAGATTGGAATAACGAGTCTATCGTGAAGCGATAAACAGCTTTATGAAAGGCAACGCAATAATTTGAGACCTTTTGACTGCAGGTTCAATCACGAGGTATTTCGACAATATGAGAAAAGATTTCAATGCAATATATCGGGTAGCGTCGGTTTTTTTCTTCTTCTTCTTTTTTTTTTTAATACAGTTTGCTCTAAGCACATAATTCATGCAGTGACCTTCAGATGGAAGGGAAGGCAAAGAAAGACGCTCCTCATGGCAAACAAATGCAGCGGTTCCCTCCAAAATTGTACAGAGGATGCAGAAGTGCAAACACACACCTCTTTAGGAGGTGAACTATAACTGTGAGAGGAATATGGAATTAAACAATATGCTAAATAAACCTTAAAGTTTTTTTTTTTTAACATATGGACATTATAAGATTTTATTTATGTAGCACTCTAATGTCATTTATTGACGTCTCACTTTATTGCACTTTTTTTTTTCATGGTATTGTGGCAGCTATTTGCAGTGAGAAGTCTTTCTAGCAAATTAAAACATTTCCACAGCTGACATCTCCGTCTCACCATGGCATCATATTGACTGTGATTTTTTTTTTTTTTTCACTACCAGTGGTTCGATACCAGCCAAGAATCGATGCACTAGGAGAAGTTTGGCCCCGCATCTTTTTTCCACTTGACAAATCCTTTAGAGAGGAGCTACTTTATTCGGCACAGGCCGTGGCCATTAATGCCTGTGTCATGTTTTTCTGCACTCATCTCCATGGCCTGCTGATAATGATTTTGCATCATGTTCGGCTTGTCATGCCTGTCAGCCGTGCTGAACCATTTGACCAGAAGGAGAGGAGAATGCAGGCGGGACTATTGATTCCAGCTTCTCCATGTCACTTGTTCACCAGGATTTAGCTATTGATGAGGCTGAGAGTGAAAACAAGCCTGCTCCCATGTGGCCCGACTCGCTAAGAAGAGTAAAAAATGCAAAGTTGGGGGGAAAATATTCAGGCTTAGTCCCAATCCGTGAGATTCCTTCATCGATTGGAATGCACCTTCATGTCGTTTTCTCCTCCTCGTTCTTTGTCAGAGAGACAAATCTGCAGAGTTCGGGTGCTTTATTCGCCGTTAGATGCAGCGCTTTCTGTAAATGATGGATTTACGCATGGGATAAATTAGATTCCACAGTCATTGCTTTTCTAGGATGCTGTCAGGACTGCCAATGTCGGCAGAATTAATAACGATAATCAAATCGGGAGGTATGTGAAGCGAACATGCGAAGAGTCCTTTTACTGTGTCAATTTGACTTTCGGTAGCTTGCTTAATAAGGACACAGTTTTTCGGTCCGTGATGGGCGGGCGTCATTTTGTGGGTCGAAAGGTCAACGCTTTAGTGCATTACTTTACATAATAAAAGTGGAAAATGGGGCATAACATGTTGCGCCGGATTAATAAACTTGTCATAAAATGGTAGCTGTCAAGAAAATAAATAAATAAATAATTCCCATCCACATATTCCCTCAGACATTGAACATTTCTTATTTATTTCTTTCTTTTCTATTAAAACCTCCACTTGTAAATTGTGAATATATGAAACACAATGCTGAAATACTCAAAATAATTACCGTGAATCCACATTCCAGGCATAACAAACCTTTTCTTCTTGTTGTTTTAGGCTTTCATCAGAACTGCTGGTCTAAATCGAATCTACAGCTTCATGTTTCTGTTGTTGACCGAGCGTAAAGATCAACAGAAGATAAAGAGAAGAATTACGACGGGTCAAATTACGTGGACGTATTTCTTCTCCGTCCTGACGTTATGGATGTTGAATTCAAGCTGAGACATTTTCAGAAATGATACTTCTCGAAACACTCGTGTTTTTAAGGCAACGGGTGAACTTTTATTTCTAAGGTTAAAAATTTTGAACCGTCAGGTTTTTTTTTTTTTTATCTACGAGACTACCTGGAAGTTTGAATCAGTCTGAATTTCTTTTTTTTTTTTCCGCAATCCCTCTTTATCAGGAGTTTCTAAAATACTAAAAACAACTCTTCAGACACCTTCATCTTGTTCCTGTATGATATTAAATAAGTCAGGACTCTTGTTGGCTTGCACTGCGAGATGTTTTTCCCTCTGTTGGATAACTTTACCTAGAATTTTAATGGTTGAAGACAACACCTTCAAATTTT
>JAOTRN010000053.1:7117267-7128722 GCA_028566695.1 Bagroides melapterus
CCATCCATCTATCTATCTATCTATCTATCTATCTATCTATCTATCTATCTATCTATCTATACATTAGGTATACGTTATTAAAAATTTAAATTATACAAAAATGGAAAAAAAAAATGTCTTGGTACTACATTGTTACAGAGGTGTCTTAAACATTTCACAGCAACTCTACAGCCCCACAATATTGTCCTGTGCAGGATGATGGCCCCCTGCCTGACTCACATCACATCACATTGGCAACAGGAGTGTGATCTGGAAATCTGTTACATCGGTCTGACGTGTTTTCACGCTTTCAAATTTACTGATGGAATATTCTCTCACCACCTTCCCCTGAGATATAAAACACTTGTGTAGAATGTCAGACAAATTCACTCTTCTTTGAAAACACACGACGGTCATGCCCCGTCGTTGACTTCAGCAGGAGTGACAGGCTGGGATCTGCCTTTTAATAGGAAACAGCAGGAAGTTATGTAAAGGTCTGGATCTTTCCATCATATTGAATAGTGAGCGGAGAACGATTAATAATCCAGTGATGATCAGAATTCATCAGATTTTAGAGAAGAGGAATTTAAAATGGATCATACTGTGAAGGATTTGGCCATGCCTGCTTCTATTTCTAGTGTCACCAAATTATCTGATAAGGACTAAATATGGATATTATCTACACTTCCCAACATGTATTTGAAGTGTGTGACATTTTATTGCAGCGTCTAGCATTTTACTGGCTTTCAGAGTCTTGTTAACCCTTTGTACAGATTTGCTTTTCAGCAGAGTTTAGTATATAAACAAGGGAGAATCAGAGTCTCTTGAATTGACTCTGACTGGGAGAAAACATCACAGAGAAAGAGAAAGTGATGATGGTTCATCCTACAACACACTTATCAGTATCAGTAACAAACCGTTGATTCAGGGATATAGACACTGGTCACTGTTTATGTCAAGGACAAGATTTTCATCAAAGGAACAAATTAAGTGCAGAGCAGAATCATCAGGAACTTGGAGAACTTGCTGGAATGTGGAGTGATTAGAGCAAAAATGTGAGATGTAAATGTCATCAAATCTATATACAGTACCATCTGGTCTGATTTTTTATTATGGACTTCACAGAAAATGTTCTCCCATCCTTACTGAAAGCAGTTCAAAGATCATATTCACTAATATAATATTCACTTATAAGGTGTTGAATGCTAAAATACTTATTAATTCCACTGTAGCTCGAAATGCTTTACTCGGCAATGACTTTTGTTGCTTTGTAATACTTCTTAATTTTATTTTATAATTACTTGCTTTTACATCATAGCGCTTGTAAATGCTTAATTCTGATTGGTCAGAAGGTTAACCAGTGAATTTACTTGTATCACTATTCCTCCGGTACTCCGGGTTCCTCCCCCGGTTCAAAGACATGAATTGTAGGTTGATTGGCATCTCTGAATTGCCCATAGGAGTGAGTGTGAGTGTGAGTGTGAGTGTGAACGTGGCCCTGCGATAGACTGGCGACATGTCCAGGGTGTACCCTGTCTTCGCCCGTAGATGGCAGGGATAGGCTCCAGATGATCCCTGTGTCCCGGGTATTCCCAGAATAAGCAGGTTTGGAGAATGGATGGATGGAGTCAAGGTCACATCAAGGTCAAATGGCTAAAATGTTTTCTTCAGTAGCATCCTTCTTGTTTGAAGAATATTTTACATGTATTTCAGACATACAAATTATTTACAAGAAGGACTTGACTTGTTAGTGGTAGAGGCATCCTGAATGATGTCTTATGAATGTCCCAAAAGAGGGAAAAATCAGAGGTTGGTGAGGGAGTGACTGGTTATATCTGCTAAAACATAAGTGAATAACAGGAACTTTAACTGTAAATGGGTTAATACGTATGCTTTAATGATAAAGATGGTAATGACTGGCAAATTGATGTCATTGGAGGAATAAAACACTTTAGTAAGTGCTGTTACTAATGTACTATTCGCTGTTAAAAATAGGTCTGATTTCCATCAGGTTACATCACACCTCCCTGTCACTTCTTATTTTCCCATACGAGTATGGCACATCATTTTGTTCTTTATGTAGTAACTTCTTCTCACTAGAGCACAGTAAAGGAAACCTTTCAGCTCTTCTTTTCTCCTCAGAAAAGTAGAGCGAGTCTCATCAGCTCATTGTGGAAGATGTAGAGTGAACAGGGCAGGAAATAAAATGAGAACAGCTACCATTTAACACTAGTCTATTGTCATCAAGGTACATCTCTCTCTCTCTCTCTCTCTCTCTCTCTTTTGCTGTAATCCCATTGTACCCAATCCACAGTGCTATTGGCTTTCTGTTTGTCTCTGGCACTTTAAGACACTCAGTAGGTGACAGTAGGATTCTTGTGCAAAGTGGCTCTGCTAAATAGTCAGTCTAAAGCAACACAGCAAATGCTATTTCTAATCAGCTGTGAAATAGGATATTGGATTTTTTTTTTCTTTTTTTTGTAAGCAAGAGCATGGGCTGAAAAAAAAAATTATTATTATTATCTTTAATGCCATATGTGTTTTATTTAGCATGATGTTTTTCATATTAAATGTTCGTATTATGTACGATATACAACTTTCCTGTCATGGATCCTTTATAACATATCTAATATATCAAAAAACAGAATATTGATCATCAACCTGCTCTCAATTTTCACACACCACTTAACAGTCAGCTCCACAATTTTAAGCTGCATGTGTTTTGATTCTAATTTTTATTGTTTTTCCATTCTTCATTTCCATCTACTTTGTTTGACTTTTATTTCTATTTATTTTCATTCCTGGTGTCTTCAAAATGCTGCCCTCAGATCCTCCTTCTTTTCTGAACTTTGGTGATGCCATCAGAGAACAGAGCTGTGGTGCAGCAGTAATCAGAGGAGTCCTGAAGAATTCATCAAATATCACTTATTCAATTCAATTTTTCAATTCATTTTTTTATATAGCACTTTTAACAATCCACATTGTCTTAAAGCAGCTTTGCATAAGTACAGAACCTGAAAAAAAGAACACTAAGCCCTATGGCCCATATAGACTTCCTACATCTAAATCCTTAATGTATCTACACAACCAGCATCTCTAAACAATCTTTAAAAACTCCTCTATTCGACTACAAACACCATTTACACCTTAAGTTACTTATACATCTCTAACATTCATCCATAATGAGTAAGCCTGAGGTGAAGGTGGAAGGAAAACCTCTCTGAGATGATATGATGAAGAAACCTTGAGAGGAACCAGACACAGCATTGAACCTCATCCTCATTTGGGTGACACTGGACTGTAAATAATGTCAAAGTAAATAATGTCCTTTCTACTGTACAATAGTTTGTAGTTGAGTGGAATTAAGCAAAGAAGAGCTCCTGAAGAACTAATGTCTCAGAGTAATTTCCGAGTTCACTACAGACCAAACACTAATCCTTCCTGCCGAAGTCTTCAAATGATTGCCGATGAAGACTCGGCCACAAAGCTGACTGACATGACAGTGGTCATAACTTATGTTCTTTGTAGTGCTTTCATGATGGCTCACCATTCGATGATGCCAGCAAAAATATCTGAAATTGTATTATTATTGCTCGCTCAAAAGCTTGTGCTGATTATACAAGAAATGGAGATGATAATCGCAATGCAATTGCGTTTATCATCAATCCCACCAAAATCCAAATTGCATACGGTCACACTGACACATGTAAAACGATCGTCAAATCAGAAGAGCTCCATGTTAAATGATGTGATTATGAAGATGATAATGTGTGGAATATCAATATTAATCAGGACACTGATCATAAAATTATGATTTGTACCACAGTTTAGAACACAAGAAATTGTACTTTGGGATCTTTTTCTCTGGACTTAATGTTTGCTAAGTCTGCTTCCATGAGGACATCACCAAACGGATGCATAAGAGTATATTGAGTTTTTAAGCATAAAATTATATTAAAAAAATAAGCATTTGGTTAGCAAATTTGTCTCACACCTCCAGAGGTGAGGGTTTGATTCCTGACTTCACTGTGAGTGGAATTTCTATGTTCTCCCCTTGCATCTTGGGTTTCCTCTGGGTTCTCCGGCTTCATCCCACAGTCCAAAGACATACATTGTATTCTGATTGGCATGTTTAAATTTGTCTCTTGTGTTTAACCTGTAATAGGCTCCAGGTTCTATGCAATCCAGTAGGTTAAGCAGTGTAGAGGATGGGTGGATGGATGGAGGGAATAAAAACTGGGAAAGTTTGTGGCCTCACAAGATTCAAACAGATGTGAAAACATCTGGTCAGATCAGATATGAACAAAAATCTGTAATGGAATTTGTCAGAAATGTTCTTTCATTTGTCCACAATAAAACAAATCCAAGACAATATTCAAGAATTATTTCTGCCAATGAAAATAAAAAAGATGATTACTTCCTATAGTAGTGAGGTGGAAGATTATTTAATGTGGACAGTGTGTCGATATCATTGAACTGTTGATTAGTTCATCAAATACTGAGTGCTAACATAGTGCATTTGTTGTTTATTGAATTCATCCATTCATTCAGTCAGTCATTCAGTCAGTCATTCAGTCAGTCAGTCAGTCATTCAGTCAGCCATTTAGTCAGTCAGTCAGTCATTCAGTCAGTCATTTAGTCAGTCAGTCAGTCATTCAGTCAGTTATTTAGTCAGTCATTTAGGCAGTCATTTAGTCAGTCAGTCAGTCATTCAGTCAGTCTTTCATCCATACAGTCAATCAGTCAGTCATTCAGTCAGCCATTCAGTCAGTCAGTCAGTCAGTCAGTCAATCATTCAGTCAGTCAGTCATTCAGTCTTTCAGTCAGTCAGTAAGTCATTCAGTTAGTCTTTCAGTCAGTCAGTCATTCATTCATCCCTCCATTCATTCAGTCAGTCTGTCAGTCAGTCATTCATTCATCCCTCCATTCATTCAGTCAGTCAGTGAGTCAGCCAGTCAGTCAGTCAGTCATTCAGTCATTCAGTAAGTTAGTCATTCATTAATCCATCCATTCATTCATACAGTCAGTCATGCAGTCTTTCAGTCAGTTAGTCATTCATTGATCCATCCCTCCATTCATTCAGTCAGTCAGTAAGTCAATCAGTCAGTCAGTCAGTCAATCAGTCAGTCAGTCAATCAGTCAGTCAATCAGTCAGTCAGTCAGTCATCATCATCTTCAGCTACCTGTCACCCACCAGAACTAGTGTAAAAACCCATAAAGATTTTATCCAAACTCCACAGGTCTATAAAAGATTGTGTTAAAAAAGTTGCAGCATATCCCACACGTGATTCATGAAAATTAAAATAACTGAAAATGAAAATTAATGATTGAAAATTCATCTTCGAGTTAAAAATAAACAATGATGGTGAAGATTTGTTCAGTTAAAAAAAAATTACATCACAGTTTGGGATTTAATAATAGATGGCAAACCAAGTCTAAAATGAAATGGAAAATATGAAAGTAATATTAATTGAAAGCACACACACACACACAAACAAACAAAGCATCATATTTGGCTCTCCTTCACTTGGTCTCTGCTACTCCCATGCTCACAGCTCTAATGAAAAGCTTATGTCATAATAAACAAGCGTTTTATTCCTCCACCCTTTCCTCTTGTTACTGTCACAGCTTCTATACCTCACTGCTGCTGCTGCTGCTTTCTTTTCTGGAAGCTATCCTGAATATTGGTCCAGCATTTCCATGGTCTGAATTATAACTTATTTTATATGTAGTGACATTGTAGGTATCAGTGGATGACAGGAACATTGTCTGAGAAGAAAATTACAACCATTATCCTTGACTGCACTTTACAAGAAACAAACAATGCAAATCTGTCGCCATAAAAAAAAAAAAAACTCTCACTTTAGAAAGATTTCTGAACAAAGGCACTTTCCCCATAGCAGCTGTTGCTCCTAAACTCATTATCACACGGATTTATCATGTGTGTACGAGTGCGTGCAGACAGACAAAGGAACAGAGAGTAATGCGGCATTTGACTTTTTGCTAGCCGAGTAATATTAAAGGATCCGGAGATTGTATCTACTTTACAACAACAGTGAACTTATTTTTGGTTTCATCAATTTAACCGATTAATGTGTCTACGCTCGTTAGTAGTACAAAAAAAAAATTGACGATGTGAGCGGCTATGTTGAATGTTGACATGAGCTCATATTTTGGACTTGGGGTTGAGGACAATCCTGATTTTATAGGTAAGATCTGAGGATCTGATGGGGCATTTTCTTTGCTTTTTCCCTTGGAGGAAGTCAGAAACTCTAAGTCGCAAGATGTTTTGATGGAGAGAGAGAGGGAGCGAGAGAGAGAGAGAGAGAGAGAGAGAGAGGAGAGGAGAGGATGGTGCTGACTGCTGTATGTGTGTTAGGACAGGGTATTAGAGAGTGTGTGTGTGTGTGTGTCAGAGAGAGTGAAAGCAAGAGAGGGGAGAGGAGAGGATGACGCAGATTGTTCGTATGTGTGTTACGAGAGGGTATTAGAGAGCATCTGTGTTTGTGTGTGTGTGTGTGTGTGTGTGTGTGTGATAACAGAAACAACTAATTGCCTAGAAACTTGATGGAATCTTATCTAGATGGAATTTGATTATTTATATCTTCTGGGTTCTGGCATTTTTGTAGTGGCTGTGATAAAACATGTGCACAGAGAAGGGTGTTCAGAGGGAAATTAAGCAGCTGTTGCCTGTTAATGCCTAAGATAAGACTCACTGTCAAATGAGTGATACGGTACAGGAATCTCAAAAAGGAGTCTCATCTTAAAAAAAAAAAAAGAATCATACAAAATTTTCTATTTACCCTTCACACAAACCCTTCAAACGTTGTGAATTAGGACACACAAGATCATACTGGAGGCAATCAAGTGGAAAATGCCATAAACTAAAGTGTTTTTAAACTTCTACCAAGTCCATTACATGCAGAATTTGTTACACAACACATTCAGTATAAAGGATTTTTCACACAGCAGGTGACAAATCACTGTCTGCTTCCTGAATTAAATGTCACGATTTCTCTACTCAGCACAGGTTTTCATAGAGCAGGTGCAAATCACTTGCTTTCTGTGTGGGGTAACCGAATCAAATGTACATGTTATTTTTATTCCCCTGAAATAGCAGTGTTTCCATAGATAATTTAAAACCAGATACTTCTGCCACCCATTTAATGTATTATTATAAAAGATGGCAAACGTAAAACATGAGCGGAATCAAAATGAGTCACAGTTGAACCTGAGTTCACCAGATAATTAGCTAAGTAGTTAACTGGCTAATTAGCACACTCATGCTAAGCAGTAACCTGACATAGGCTCGACATCTATGTTGGGTTTTTATCTTTGGCAAAATGTGGGTCTAACAAGCTTGTCTTAACAACTTTGTCAATAATAGTCAAGCAATAAAGTGAGAAAGAAAGAGAAAGAGTGTTTATTAGTCACATATATACGTTACAGTCCTGTGGAATTCTTTCATCGCATATCCAGCTTGCTATGAAGACATGACATAACACTCCTGGAGCAGAGAGAGTCAAAGTTTTGGCTTATGGGCCTAACAGTGGCAGCTTGGAATAGCTAATGCTTGAACTATCTGACTGTCAATTCAATTTAATTCAATTCAATCTAATTCTATTTGTATAGTGCTTTTAACAACAGACAATGACTCAAAGCATTGACTCTTAAGACAGCTATGATAATTTAGAATAGAAATTACAGAGTCTAAAATTAAATATACATTTATTCCTAATAAGCCTGTCTGAGGCAAAAGTGGCACGGAAAAACTCCCTGAGACGAAACGAAGAAGAATCCTTGAGAGGATCCAGACTCAAAAGCAAGCCCATCCTCATCTGGGTGACACCGGAGAGTGTGATTGTAAATAACGTCCTTTCTACAACCTGTGTAATCAAGCGTTGTTGTATAATCAGCAAGATTTTGAGCAACTAATAAATCAGTGTTAAATCTAAAGTCATTATAGTTTTAACACTAATCCCTTCCTGCCGAAGCCAACAAATGTTCAATGATGGAGATCCAATCGGAAACCATACGAGTGCAACTGTTCAAAGCTGGCACCACAGCCTCCAAGTGGTTTATCCAGAGCAGTCCCATGGGTCTCCAGGCTGTCTACACTGAGCCATCCCCACAGCAGTGAGCACCACCAAGTGATGAGACTCCAGAAGTAGGGCATTGAGATGGATCAGGCAGGTCTGAAGAGAAGAAGCAGTCGCCCTGGGAAGTCTTCTCAGAGCTCAACGAAGAGAGAAAGAGAGATAGAAAGGGGAGAGACAAAAGAGAATATTAGGCATGCTTGTGATCATTTAATGGTTGAAGACAATGCGCATTATGTTCACTTGCTTGTGGACTCTCTCTCTCTACATAAAGGATGTACATACATCCTGTGCATAGAAATAAGCTCATTTACATAAGCTCATCATAAGTTGAAAAGGATTAGCCATGTTTATACAAATTTAGCAAGTTTTACTTCTTCTCAGGCACATGTGCAGCGGTTTTGCTGGAAAATTCAACATAATATATATATTATATATATATTTTTTTTGTACAGCACTTTGACCAATGGGCAGTTTTACAAATCTACTAAAGAAAATGATTCATTTCAAATACAAATTAAAACACAAATTAAAAATTTAATTTTTATTTATCCCTAATGAAGGAGAGAGAAGCAATGATATGAGGAGGAAACCTTTAAAGGAAGTAGAATGGAAGTGAACCCATGGGTGAGTTCCCTTTCTATAACCGTACACACTGTAGTCAATTGTGAAACTAGGAGCTTTTGAGCAGCCTTGACATCCATGACTCCATCATGACTGTATTTTGCGTTAGCATTTCTGTAGCGTGTGCTTGAGAGGAGTTACTTATCCGAGAACTGCAGTAATAGTGTTAATCCAAAGTGGAGCTTTAGCATGCAGTAATGAGGTGGAGAGTTCTTTTCCCTCTGGAGCTCTTTTTCCTCTCCTTGAACTGCACGCATCTTACAACGAGCGTTCATTTTTTTGAGGGGTTTGTGGATCGATTTACATAAAACGCCATTCTCTGCTTTGGTTGAATGTTTTTACACTTATTGAGGTCTGAGGCAGACTGGTGAAAATGGACCTTTGGGAAGAGTAGATAATGTAAACCTCGCTTCCGAATGCATTGCGTTAAACAGACTTTATGCAGGATTGTGCTGTAGAATAGTGAATAGAGTTGCTGGGTTTTGAATACCCATAATAGAGTCAATTAGTGTCTGTGCCATTGTGCCATGATCCAGGTCTGTGTGACAAAAATAGCCCAGAATGCACCAAAACTCAAAATGCACCCTTATAAATATTGCCTTATAAACAGCAGTGTACTGTAGGATCCACCATCATGTCTACCGTAACATAATGGGACACAGAGGATTAGCGGTTAGCACATTCACGTCAAACCTCTGGGGATGGTGGTTTAATTCGCTCTATATTTTCTCCACATTCTTCAGGTCTTTCCTCTACATACTCTGGTTTTCCCACTTCACTCCAAAGACGTGCACTGTACTCTGATTGAAATCTCTAAAATAGTTTGTATTGTGTGAGGCTGTGTGCGAATATGCCCTGTGATGGGTTGGTTCCATCTTGTGTACCTGAGATGGTCTCCAGGTAACCTGTGATTTTGTGTAGATTAAGTGGTATAGAGAATGGTAGGATGGATAATGCAATCATCTGTTGCACCTAGGTGGTTAGGAATAGGAATTAGAGAGGCTTAAGAGAGGAGATGACTTCACATAAGTAAGTAATCTAATACGTGTCACTCAAATAACCCAACTTTACATTAAAAAAAACATCACTTAGGAAATAAAACCTGGCAACACTTTCATGGATGTGGAGTTTTTCATAAATTAAAAGCTCTGTTGTGATCTAAGTTTTTTTTTTAAATCAATTTTTAGACATTTCCTTCATCAACTCAGTATGCAAAAGGCAAATATGAGAAGTCATGGCCTTCTTGAGAAGGATAACACATTTAGATAAGCGTGTGCTCTTTTGAAATCCAATAAATTACTTGTGTTTGTTTGTTTATACACATTTATACAAATCTTTGAGCAAATCGGATTCTTCAGTAACTACCCTTTGACAGACGAATGAACTACACAAAGCTAACATTTCACCTACTAAGCGCTCAGAACAGTACCACATGCTAACTAGGATGCACCGTTGAACAGATTCATTATCAAAAGGCAAACAAAATCTTCCCCTTTTTCAAATGGAAATGAGACACGCTCGGAACGAAACAACAAAATAGGTGTTAGAGGCACATTGACTTGCAAAACGCAACAGCAGGATCCGGGACATGGTGTTATAGATGATTCTTTTTCCTTTTTCTTCTCCCTGCATGTTTTCAAGAGCAATGTGACACATAGCTGCATTCTTTCCTTTTTCAGCAGTATGCTTTCAGGTAGTGTTACCATTGGAGTACTTCCTGGAAGCTGCTAAGCTCCTCATCTGAACCCTGAATGTAAGAAATGTTAAGATCCATCAGTTCTGAAAAACAGGCATTCACAAGGTTAACAAAATCTATTTAGAATGCATTCAAAGTAAAACATATGACTCCAGGGAAACTCCAAGAAACTAAAGGCTTAATAGGATTTATGAGAAAGTTAATTTAACGCAGGAAGACGTGCTACATTTTGAAAGAAAGAAAGTTATTTTTCTGCCTCAATATAGGAGACACGGTTAATGTAGCCACCAGACGACCTGAGGGAAATATCTGTGTGAAATATGAACTGAAAGCTATCATTGTTCCCTTTTACATAAACCCTATCTGACATTCAAGCCGAGAGATTAGTGACTTCAAAAGCTGTAGACAGAAAAACAAAATAAAATCTGAATTTTTTTTTTTTTTTAATTTTCATGATGGGCAGAATAAGGACGTAAAAAATGGATGGTCTCAAAATAGTCACTGGTGCTTGAATAAAGAATGAGTACAGGATTTTAGCATGATTCATTTGTTCCATTAAAACATGTTTAAATATATTATGCAGATCCAAATTGATGCGAATTAATGTTTGCAGTTTTCTCCAAATTCTCTATGATAATATTTAATGCTAATTATGTTGCATTATATTGTTTATTATGTAAATATGTTAATAATAGTATAATAGTTAATAATAGTAGTAGCGGTAGAATTGTGATAAATACATCCTTTATCCGGAATGATGATTTAAGGGTTCATTTTCTTAGTGAAGAAGAAAAGATCATTTGTGGGTTATGTAAGAGTAAAGCTGTTTTAGCAGGGTGTCTGTGTAAGATTTATTTCTTTCCTTTCTCCTGCTTTGTCTTTATCTCTTTACCTTAACATAATGAATGAACTCTCATGCTGCAGTATGAGCAAATCTTCACACACACACACGCACACACACACAGAGAGAGAGACAGAGAGAGAGAGAGAGAGAGAGAGAGAGAGAGAGAGAGAGAGAGAGCTACAAATAGATAGATATAGTGTGTGTGTGTGTGTGTGT
>JAOTRN010000053.1:7378041-7387277 GCA_028566695.1 Bagroides melapterus
TCTTATTGTAGAGGCAAGAGGCACTTCAACAACAAGGAGTCTCTTCCATATTTCTCTCCCACCCTCTACTTCTCCCTTTCTCCCCACGGTTACACTTCCACTTCCTGTCACACCCAGTATGTGGGTGGTAGGTGCTCTATCTGTAAGCCAGATGTCACACACAGCACACTGTTCTATGCATCACGTTATGTACATATCCTTTAGACCCTGTGAGAGACGGTGGGTTTGTTTGTGTGTACAGTAAAGTGCATAAGTTTATGAATGGAAAATGTGCTTCCACTTTAAAAAGGATCTATAAAGAATTTATCAGATAAATCAAGAAGCTCTAGTTAGTCCAGAATGCAGCAGTCCAGGTTCTTATTAGAACCAGAATATTTTACCATATAACCTCTATCTTATCTTAAAAGTTGTATTGCTACAAATGCTGTTTTTTATTTTTTTTTTTATTTGTTCTTAAGGGTGTTCAGACATTTATGAATGACCTAATATGTGAGCATGTTTATATTCACATGTGGATCTGCATCCAGTCTCTAGTCAGTCAGATTTGACCACTGTTCAGAATCACATTTTCCTTTATCAGTCTGCCATCACCAAGGAACAACTGCAGGTTTTCCTGGGCCCACTTACAGTATATAGGTGATACAGTATATAATCTGATGACGAGGATCTAAATATTAGGCAGGAGGGAACAGTTTTTTTTTCTTCAGCTGTGTTAACCACATATATCCCCTGAGAGTGTTTACTGATGACAAGGTAGTTTTTCTATCTGCCCTAGTTTCAGCTCTTGTTCTGCACGTTCATGTTCTTTCATTCTTTTATCTCTTTCACCCCTTCCCTAATTTCTCAAATGCCTGAATCCACATTTTGTGAAATTCACATGCCAGGAGTTCCACAGAAAGCTGCTGCATCTTATCTTATAGATGCATATGAAATGACCTCTGGCTGTTTATTTCATACAACACAACTCCACATTTTCAGTTTTCCTGTGACAGATTAAGCTTAGTTAGACTTTCCAATGTAAAAAATAAAAAGCTTTTCTTAAATTGCAGAGCGTGATGGTGTTTAGTAGTATTCTCACCTTAAAGCCAATCTCTCCTTTCTTGCAGCACAGGCAAGCCAGCATGAGGAAGATGAAGGTAAAGAGGCCAGAGAAAGACACAGCCACGACAGCCAGAGAGGACGACCAGGAGAGCTCACTCAGAGGAACACCATCTGTGGGAGATCGACAGTAATACACATAAACACCCAGTAAATTCTGCACCAAATTTAGTTCTTTCATACTTCAGAATTTGAACAAAATAATAAAGGAAAATTAATAGCTGCCAGTACATGCTGCTGCTCATACTGGTCACAGAGGCAAGCCAATGTAAAAAAGAAGCCTGCACTCATTCATTCTAAATAGCATTTTGACATAAAGAGTGTGCAAATTAGTAGATTATTGGACCTGCATTAAGTCAGACCTGAAACACTGAGAATAGATTACAATATTACTAAGAAATTTGAAATTTTCTTTCGGTCAAAAGCAAAATAAGCTCATGTGTCTTTTAGATTACAATAAACTACAGTTATAGGGATATTTGGCTAATATTTAATTCTTTTATTCTGTTCAACTGACATAGGGCTGACATATTGTCCATGATATTGATCAAATGCCAAAGTCATATGTTTTATATGGATTTTGATATATACAATGGCACAATAATTGTCTCACATGCTAAAATACTACACAAAATGGGCATTTACTTGACAATGACAACCACAGACTGTTGTTCTAGTATAATGTGAAGAGAAAACAATTATGAACATTGTGCTAGAATAAAAACAGTCTTGTTTGCAACACCATGGCAACATAGTGATAAATATACAGCAGTCTCACTATAATCTTTTCTAAAGTTCCTGAGTCTAGGGTGCCTTGAAATGTACTTCAATCCACTGATTATATATTGTTCGTTCATTGTCTGTACCACTGGAACAGAAGGAAATAATATTTCTCATCGTGTAAACCTCATTTTAGGCACTTCCATGATTTCTTCACATTTTTTCATACACATGACAACACTAGTGCACATCTTTTTCAAACCTAAATGTTTAAAACCAGCTCCAGGTACACATTACAAACAATATACTACAGACAACCACATACATGCCATATGGTATTGCACACCCTTTAAACATTTTTGGCAGCTAAAGTTTGGCAAGTCACTAGCCAATTATCCCTCCTGCTGCACCTCCACCCCATCACTTTTCTAGGAAAAGCAGCAGAGAACTTCTTACAGCCCTAATGATTGCCAAGGAAACTACAGAGAAGAAATGGAAATCTAAGGAGCTCATCTTACTCTGAGATCACACATCACACATTCCCTTTTTCGACACCGTTGCTCAAATCAAACGAAATTCACATGTTAACCATCAAAAATGAATAAAAAAACAACTGCTAAATCAGTGGCTCATCCGTTTATACCCACTTTAAGTAGAAAAAAAATGATCAAGTGATGAACAAGTGCAGATGTGCTGCATTATTAAATGGCAATCACTGCAGGAAGCGCATTCTGCTGAAAGATATAAATATGGGATGAAACAGCAGTAAGTGCCTCTCAACAAACCTGAAGTCTGTGGTTTTAACAGCAGTTGCTGTGGAAACAGATGGGATGGACAGAAGGTACATAAGACCTGGAGTAAGCTGCAAATTTCCCCTTATTTTTCCTCTGTACTTTCGTCTCCATCCACCCCGACCCCCTCTCATTCATCATGCTTTCACTTATCCATCCAGCTGATGCCTGTCTGATTAGTGACAGCTGTTCCATGTGCAGAATCCATCCATCTAAATTTTAATGTCATCATTGAAGAAGCATGGGATAAGTGAATTCTCTAAAATTCAGAATGATCATGACCTTGAAATTTTATGGCCATAAGTATGTGTATGTGTGTGTGTGTGTGTGTGATCTACTGTATATTTCATCTTGAATTCTGCCAGAAGGCTCAGGCTACTAAAAAATGCACTGCTACTGCAATCTTTTTTTAAGCCTGCTCCCACATCTGCTGGTATATTTGCATATTGGGGTTGCAAATATATCCAGAGTATTATTTTTTTGCAATTGAAATATGCACACACCCAGCACACTGGCATTAGCATGTGCTTAAAAAATAATTAATTAAAAAAAATCAATAAATCAGCGACACAACTGACATGAACAATGCTCTTACCAATAATATCTAGTATTTACTAAGTAGCTTAGAGTGCTATATAGTTTCGATTTTTCTATCAGTAATAAAGGTTTAATAAAAAAAAATAATAAACTGGCTACACGACTTCGGCATTTTCCGTATCTCGAACATGTTTCCGAAAATACCCGAACTGTGTTGATTGGTTAGTTCTCTGCATGTTTAATTATACGGGAGGCGACAAGGCTTCCTGGGTGTTGTAATAGGTTGTTATGGCAACAGTAGAATCTGATTTATTTATTTATTTTTTTTAATCTAAATGATCTTGATTATTTTCCTTTACAAATTTGTAAACTGTACATTTGTTTTTACACTTTAATGAGCGACTGAAATGTGAAGGAAAAAACTTCCGTGTCACGTCACTTACTTCGGCGGAACGAATGTCGTGCGGTAATACCGGCGCCACTGTGTGGCTGACTGCTCCGTGAAGGGTGGAAGTGTGGTTAAAGGAACTATACAACAATTAATCTAGTCCATTTAATCATCCTAACCTGATTTTTACAGGGACAAACTTCGCACGTTGCTAGTTAAATATTGCGGGGTTTTTTTGTGTGACAGTTGTTGAACTTCAACGTATAATATATGAATTTCCTGAGTTTGTAAATCACTGAGAAAAGCGGCGTTTATCTAGTGTCTAATTTAATCATGTGACTTAAAAGACGCAATTTCCAACAGTGAAGCAGAAAACAAGACTTAAAAACTGAAATTATTTAAGAACTAATTAAAAAAAATGTCATGGACGACTGTTGAAAACAATGCCCACCAAAAGAGTAAGTACTACGACTGTCTTTGCCTTAAATTGGTCATGTCACCGAGTCAGTGTTTTTATATAGTACTGTGATTGTTATTTATTTATTTATTTATTTATTTAACCTAGCGAACCAGTATTAATGTATTTACCGATAGACACTTAAAAGCACTTTTATATGTCGATCTGTATAAGGGATACCAAATGCTGTAAATGTTTGTTTATTGTTTATTGATGTTTGCTTATTCATTTATTTGTTTATTTATTTTAATAATCAAAGCTCTAAACAATACTAGTGTACAGACTATGTTTGTGAATGAATGACTTTGGATGCTGAGTAGGGTTTGTTGAGCAGTTTGGTTTTTGTTTGTATTTGTTTTATGTAAAGAAAAGTTTTATGCAGGTGAAAATTACTTTCTCTAGAAAAGCAGCTTGATTAGAGCCCATTAGATTAGTTATGGTTAAAATACAGAGGACAAAGTGTAGTCTTGTAGCTGTTCTTCCTGCTATTATTAACGAAACCACTTTAATTCCAAGCTTTTTTAAACTGGTTTATGCTACTTACATCTGTCCTGATACTTTTAACTGGTTCAGTTTCTTGTAGTCAGTGTAGTTTCAAGCTATGTTTTCCTCCTCAATTTGCCTTGTTTTTTCCATTTGCTACCACTGGTGTGTGTCTGTGTTTGTGTACAAGTATGTGTCTAAGAAAAGGTTGACCCATAAAAAGGTCTATTAAATTGCGTTTTTACAGTTAGCTTGCAAGATTATACTGTTTAAACTGGTAAATACAGTATACAGAAAGAAAGGTCAGCCTAAAATGAATCAGTGATGTTGACTGTTCTGTGGTTTACTAAAATTGATACAGTACTCAATCCACTACAAAGGTCTGAGATGCAATCAAATGCAATCAACCCCACCCCAATACGTGTCAACAAATAATAATTCACGGCTGCCGAAATGTCATGCAGAATTAAAGCTTTGATGCTGAATAAGGTATAAAAAAAACTGTAACAAGGAACAACACAGGAAGTCTGTGGTTAAATATGTGAAGCAACAATCAAGAGTTCAGATGAGCCAAAGTGTAAATGCATGGGGTTGAATCTGGGGAGGCAATCCAGACAGGAGATGCATAAACCCATCATGTAAATGGAGGCAGAGTAATTTGATTCCACCTCAAATTAAAAAAGACACGAGACGTAATGTCGAAAACAGAAAGATGCATGGATATAGTGGAGAGAGAGAGAGAGAAAACGAGAGCTGGACCTGGGCCAGTGGCAGACGGTATGAGTCTCCACACAAATGGCATAGGGATTGCTCTTTCTCTCCCTCACTGTCCTCACAAGCCCAACCACAATTAGCACCTGCTTAGCTGGGACCAGTGGAAAATTACATCCCAATCTGCATGCACTGTTACTTTTTCCTCCAGTGTTTACCCTATTATATAAATGATCATTATTTTCATTTTTCACACTGATCCTTGCCTTGTGTCAAATGATTTATATAACTAGCTTCAATGTGCTGATTAATAATAAAGCCAACATTAGGGTGCTGAATATTTATTAAATCACCCACCAAACACTGTGGTGTCTCTGGGTATTTGTTCCAGACTTGCACATCATTTAAATGCACTAATGAGATTCATTGTCTTTAAAGAATGAGCTCAAGAAAATAGTGCTAATGTGAGTAGAATAATTTGATGTAGTGTTAGTTAAAGCATGCTAGTAATGTTTGATTGTGCAAAGAACCCTTTAGTGATATCAGGAGGGGATGAAAGCAGCGTTAGAGAAAAATACCTGTAGTCTGTATGTGCCCACCCTACTGAGTACTGAAAGCCAACCTTTGTCCTTTCCAACCACACACTGTGTCGAAGTAAAAAAAAAGGAAACTCTCGATCAGCTCAGCATGTACTGTTAATGTCTACATTTAGAATCAGCCACATGCTGCCTCGTTGCCATAGTGAGACAAGGAAAGTGATTTTCCTAGCCAGGAAGAAGGATGCTCTACAGACACGATGAAGGGCAAAGCATTTACACACATGCACATGGAAGTCCCTCAGGAATACATTGTACACTTTAAGAAGGGGAAAAAAGTTCTTTAAGGGTTAATGTTGTTCTATATAGAGGCTTTAAGGGCTCTCCAGAGACTAATAGGTCAAATCTAGCACAGTTGTAGGCGTCTACATGGAACTTTTAAGGGTTTCCCCAGAAGGCAATACATAAACAGTCTGTTGTAGGGTTCAACCTGGAACATTTAAGGGACAACTAATGGTTTAGCTTCAATAAATGTATGGATAGAATATCAGAAGGAATGTGCATGTATTTTTAATAAATTACTGTAATTTGTATGGTCCTGAATATGTAAATAAGAAAACTGCTAAAGGCTACATGAATAAAAAAAAAAAGTTTCAGTTTTACAAACAGATATTTCATCAGATATTAGTGCTGGAATATCAGGAAAAGAAAACCCATGACTGAGTGCTGTTTTATGAAAATAATCAGCAATGGGATTTTGTGATTCAAGCTGTGAATTAGAAATGGATTAGTTTAGTGTAACAGCCAAATTTATGTGTGTTATTCCTTTAATACCTCAGCAATTTGCTTACAACTTTCAATTGATTGATGAATGACACCATGCACATTAACTGTTGTGGGAGGAAACATTTATCACATGCCTATGAACAGTTGTTTGTACACCTGGATCTTTTGTATTCCACATAGAATTCATGTAACAAATACAAAAAACTAAACAAAACAAACAAAGAAAAAAAAACCTGATAGACCAGAAAGCTTACATACCGAAGACTTCATGAAGTTCATTTATCAATACCTTAACAATACATTGTAGCATCTGCCAATAAAAATCCCTGTTACTGTAGCAACAGTAATGTAGAATGAGTGCATTAATATAACTGTTGAAAGTTAATTAAAGAAAATTAAAAGATATTGCCTGACTTCTGAGAATTCTGCACTGTGTTATAAACTGAAATAAACAGGGGTAAATTAGTTTGAAGTAGGTATAGCTGATAAGGCAGGAAAGCTAGAAGGCAAAGACTAGAAGGAAAGTCACAGGGCCTCAAAGTACATAGTGTATTTATGCTTGGCTGTGCATCTAATACGCATATGTACACATAAATATATGCATAGACTGCAGCATTGGATTTAAATATGCAAAAAAGTGAACCTGCACAGACTATCTTTCTCTTTTTATCACTTATTGGAGCAGCATAGAGCAGTGGCTCTATATGAGCCATTAAAGCTACAGTAGAAGCAGTTCTCCTTTTGTGATGCCTGACAAAGGGATTGTGTAACTCCTCCACAAACTTTAGACATCATCCTTAGAGACTAGACTGTGCTTTTTGTCTAAGAGTAAATCATTTCACCAGCTTAATGTCTGTCCTGCACCGTCTTTGTGATTTTTAATGTACACCTAAGCACTGCTTTCATTTTTTTTCAACTGCTTAACTATGCTCTGTTTATTAGTATTTAATGAGAAACATAATCACACAACACATACAGATTCCATCTTCTTTAGACCATTGGAATAGTTTTTAGCTATGGTAAATTACATTTTTTTTCTCCTCTAAGCAATGTTTTTAAAGTATATATCATAACAATGTAGGTTTCAGCATTTCTGAGATCAGCCTTAGATTTGCAGGCTTTGCATATTTTTCTTGCTTCTCCACTGCAAATGAGATCACGAAACACACAGACGTACCAACGGCACATAGCTGGAAGTTATGGTGTTGTAAATGAGCTGTATGTATTAAAACAAACACATTAATAAAATACTGTATGAATTTGCTGCTGAAACTAATTTCAGAGCTGCAGATGAGGATAATCTCATTTTACCCTCTGACCTTCTGACCTAACAAATCTGGGAATTCGACAGCGCTGTGGTGAAAAAGTATTCCTTTTCGATGAAGATATTTGCGAGGGATTTTGTTATTTGCTTTGAGAAACAATCTATTCTGTAAACAGTTTGCAAATCTCACTTGAACTCTACAGCATTTCTCCAGTCCAGTCTGCAATTGTTTGCATAGTCTCTTTCAGAATGATTATCAAGAAGCAGTTGCTAAGTAACATGTAGAGAACTACAAGCTAAAGCATAGAAGTGTATAATTGTTATGGAGTGGATTGTATGGTCATGAATGGAACCTAGGTCCGTACATGGACAACAATATCATCAAATGAACGTCTGGAAAAATACAAATAGCCCCAATCCAGAACCACCTGAACACATGCAAGTAGGTAGAATGACTAAGATAAATTGCCCATAGGAGTGTTTGAATGTCTCATGTCCAGTATTTCTAGCAGCAGCTCTGGATCCATTGTAACCTTGACCAGGATAAAATGTTTAAAAGTTGTTTTTGTATTTCTACTATTATTACCATTTCCAGACCATTATTTTTAACTGGTTATCATACTACATTTATTTGTATTTGATGTATCATAGTGTTTGTATTGGAAAGATAAACAGTATTTAAGCCTGTAATTACTATACACTGGTGGTTAACAAAGTGTTCTTTGGCAGAACACTAGTGCTGGTGTAATGAATTTTGTCACAGGCCATTATGTTTTGGTAGTTTTTCATTTTTGAGTGGAACTGGGCATTTGTTCCGAGATATTTGTGTGTACAGTAAGATTTATGAAGAGTTTTGTTGTAATAGACTCTACTGCCCATAGACCTAGTCCTAAAAACTCTCGTCCTCTCAGGCCTAAGAGATAACAGCTCAGTATGAATAACACAACAGATGAGCAGTCTCCTCTGGCATTGCTGTAGGTGAATGAGTCAACAGGAATCGCAGAGGAACTATGTTGGTTTAGCTTAGCTGTTTTTGGAAAGGTCACACGAACACACGCTCAGATTAATGTCAGACTCCTCTTGGTACCTCAATTCTACATGAGCATGAATCACAGTGAAGGCCATGTTTTGGATGTTAAAATGCTGGCTATTAGTTGCTCTTTCCTCTGGCTGGAGGTCCACAGACCTGAGCTGGTTCTGCTGTAGCACTGACAACGCTGCCTTATGTTTTCAGTAACCGTATCCAGTTTTAAAGGACATCGAGTTTTGATTAGTGCCGTTTAGGCTCTTATTCGGATTTCATCTCTAGTATGCGTCCATTACATTTTTACATACATAGGTAAAACTCTGCTCTACTTTTACCTCTTAATGTGGATGAGGTTTATTTGTTTATTTATTTATTTTTACAAAAACACCTTATAAACAGTTTAACAAGGTTTACATTATTCATTTTATTTTACTGAGA
>JAOTRN010000053.1:7473805-7493311 GCA_028566695.1 Bagroides melapterus
TTAATGTCTTCCATTCGTAACCTCATATCTGTTCCTATATATCCATCAAAATATCGTTCAGAATACATGTTCTAGTTAACTGACCTCTGTGAACTTGTTTACTTGTTCCTTGCCATGCTCTCCATTGGATGACATCAGCATCAGTTTGTTCTGTAAGTCCAGCAAATCATCAAGACTGTGTGTCTTTTCCTTTTCACTGTTTTTTACTTTCACACATAAAACACTGCCCAGGGATTTCTACAAAAAAAAACAACAAAATCAAACCCCATCAGTTTTCAGCACTCAAAAAGAAAGATGTCTTGACAAATCCCTTCCTGAAAACTTATATTGGCCTACATTTATAAAAGCTTATTCCAACAAATAGCACTCGCCATATAGGCTTGTTTCATTGTCATGACACCTTAAAAAAAGCTAATTAATACAAACAAATCTTAGCTTATATTTTATCCACACATCACAATTGCATTAGCTCAATTTTGTGTCCTGTGACCTGCCTAAAGAAACTGTCTCTGAGTGTATGAATAGGAGCTTAAAAGATAAGTTAAATTAAAGTAGATAAAGTAAATTTTTGACACTATATTCATGAAATTCCAGTGTCATTTTACTAATAATAAATTGCAGTAAACAGCCTTTGACTACCATATCTAATGACACAAAGCAGTTAACATGGATTTGAGGTTTGACTTGTGACATCTTAAAATACATAGTAAAACTTCACTGAGCTACTGATATCATTCCAAAAAATAATTATAATTTAAAGTTATAATTAAAATTATAATTATTTGATCCCCTGATGATTTTGTAAATTTACCCCCTCACAAAGAAATTTATATAGAAACACTCTATAATTTTATGGTAGTTTTACTTTAACAGCCAAAGACAAAAAAGCCCAAAAAAAAACATTAATTTGTAAAATTAAATTGTGAAATAAGCAAGAATTCTGACCCCCCCAGAGACTGTTTATTTGCCCATTTGGCACACAAATTTTTCCTGTCCCCACTGTCAAACAGGAAACCCTCTACTTTGGTACTGTTTCTCTGATAAGGGTTCAGGAAGACTTCACCTCATTGAGGGTCCAATAAACTGGGCCATGTACAACAGATTCTTGGATGAGAACCTCCTAGCTTCGGCTAGAACACTGAAAAATGTGTCATGGATGGGTCTTCCAGCAAGACAATGACACAAAACATATGGCCAAGGCAACAAAGGAGTTGCTCAAGAAGATCCTGGATTGGCCTAGACTGTCTCGGGATCTTAATCCTATAGAAAATCTGTGGAAGGAGCAGACACTTTGTGTTGCCTAACAAAAGTCTCGAAACCTTCAGATATCTATAAATTGAAGTGGTCCAAAATCCCGCCTGAGATGTACGCAAACCTGGTGACCAACTACAAGAAACTTCTTACCACTGTGCTTGCCAACAAGGGTTTCTCCATCAAGTACCAGGTCACATTTGGCTGGAGAATCAAATACTTATTTCACTCAATCAAATACTAATTAATTAACTACTATGTAATGTTTTTTTCTGGATTTATTTGTTGATATTCTGTCTCTCTCTCTCTAAATAAAACTACCAAAACCTATCATCATGGAACGTTTATTTATTTGTAAGTGGGTAAACAGCAGGGGATCAAATAATTATTTCCCCCACTATATATGTTTAAATCAAACACTAAAATCTGTTTATAGGGAACATCTGCCAAACAATCCGTGTGTAAAAAAAAGATGAGCACATCTTTACTTATTTAATTGCCACACTGTTTCTACTGTCTACTTACCTTTCCAGAAGAATTAGCTGGCCAGCTAACATGGTACACACCATGAGAATTGATCGCAGAGGCCAAATAAAGAGAAGACTTTTCCACAGAGCCATGAGTCTCACTCAGTTCTTTCAGCCAGTCTAAGCAATAAGTGGAGTGTATCTATGGACAGGATGCACACCTGGTTAAAAAAGCTAATTCTGCCTAAAAACTCTGAAACTATACATTTGTATAGACTCCAAATATTCAAACCCTGTCCTCTTAACATCTTACATTTAGTATGTGAACAATAAGAGATCTAGATACCTTATCATTTGGGAAAAAAACCCCAAAACCTACCAGTTTTTCTGGAAGTTTTTCATCTTTTTTGAGAGCATCCCAGACCTCCTGAGCATGGGCAATAAACTCTTCAAAACCTGCTTCTTCATGTAAAGGGTATATCAATGGACTGTAGCCTATGACAGCTTCTTGAAAACTTCTTAGTCTGTCAATCTCAAGGTCATTCTCTCCAGCCGAAATGGAAGCCAAATCTGTAAACACCTTCAGCTCACTTCGATCTGTTGAAAAATACAAATACTGAAAGAAGCAAAAACACTTACGTATAAATGAAGGGGAAGACTTTATAATACGGCTCAATAACTTACAGGTAAATATGCAGGGAGAAAGCTGGAACTAATGAGCTATAATAACTAATGAAATTATGAACTATATTAATACCTAAGTCACAAATATTAATGCTTACTGGGTAATTATTAATAAAGTAATGATTTGGTTAATCATTATGAGCAATAGTTATAGTCTTATAATTCCCTTGGAGAACTATTATCTTACTGTGGATTAATAATAATCACATCATCTCTTCAAATTCTGCCTGACCTAACTATTAAAGAAATATTATCTTGTACAAATTAGCATGTTCTAAAACTTCAGTAACTTCACCAACTTCATTATAATGAATAAAATACATGCTCAGAAAAGGCATACTAATGAAACCAAGTATGAATCTGTTTATCAGTACTGATAAAATGAATATATTTGAGACATAATGAACTTACTCTCAATTGTGTCCTTAACCCAGTCAACTAGTTTTTCACTTTTCAGGAACGCCTCCAGACAAGCTGTATGCTGATGGTTGATGTGAGAAAGCTTTTGCTTGGCACTAATAAGATCACTGCTCAGCGACGCTAGCGGCTTCTTTTTGAATGAATCTTCTCCCTGCACAACACAATGTTATTGAAAATTACACTGTTAAAATATTACTATGAAATTTATAGTGGTTTTCATTTTCATTTAAATAGGAAAATACCATAAATTTAAAGTAAATAATTATTATAATAATTATTATCTAAAGTAACATATTTACAATATTTTTAAAACCAGAACATAAATTTAGTTAATTGCTGTAACTTTTACAGAACCTCATGGTTAACAATGAACTGCAGTATATAATAATCATTTACAGTACAGTTCTACAAAGAAATAAAACGGTATTTTGCTGAAAAATAAATACGATAAATTTACAGCACTTTTTTCCAATGCATATAAATAGACATTTGCACAATTGCGATAAGGATTTGATTAAACTCCTTTTACCAGCTGAGTAAGACTGCATATATGGCTGAAGTCTCCTTTCAGATTAAGTCTGGTTTTTATCTTCAGTATTGCTCTTGCAGACCCTGCAGCATGGTGAAGCTGTCTATACTCCTGGATCTGACTGAACCTAATTTCCAGCCAGTTCTTCTCCAGACCTGGATACGTCTCAAGTTTAGTGGCCATAAGACTCATCTCCTTCTTGAGCCGAGTCCCATCACCTCTGTCTCCACACCCTTCGACAGCCTTGTCCACTTCCTCAAAAGTCACATAGCCATGTCCAATCCTTGTACCTAGCTGGAAAAAGTCATGAAGAGAAGGCAGCCAGATTTTAGAAAGAACTTCTTCCAGACTTAGCAACAGACGTTGAGAACCAGTGAGCCAATGTGCATTTGCTTTGTCCATCCATGATTTGAGAATCAGATTGCTGTCTTGAAAGAGGTACATCTCTCTTGCTGCATCGAGCACCGTAGGTAAGACGGCCCTGTAGTGTAGAACGGTCCCTGTGGAAATATCTTTTAGATCTTCATTGGAGAAACATGACTGTACTCCCACCAGCTCATTCAATCCCACTGGCTGCATATCAGTCTTGTGCTCTTTCTCAAGTTGTGAGATCTCAGGTACTGACAGAGCATGAAAAGAAAAAACAAATTCAATTAAGAACACAGATGTAGTAAAGACTCACTTACTGTAGAGCAGCAAACTCACCATCAATCATCTCTGAGATTTTCCCAACCATCTTTATGAGGACATCTATATGTTCCCTCTGTTCCAGCAGGGCTTGGTAATCTTTCTCTCTTTGATTTATTAGCCTTTCGGCATCAATAGTGATTTGATCTGATTTGATGTGTTTTTTACCTAAAAATGAAGCCATAATAGATTACATACATAGTACACGGTGGTTAATGATAAAATGCATTGCAACACATGTAAAGTGGCCAGTCTTCTGGAAAATCCCCCCCCCAAAAAAATTATTTACTCCATGTGAACTACACGTGAATTCAATCATTTGGGAAAATGTGAAAACCATGGCCTACATGCGATTATCTACCATGAAATAAAAAAAAAAGTCAGAATTAATCCTGAGTAAAAAAAAAAATCACATCATGTGAAACAAAATACAAAAATGAGAGAAATGTGTTTGAATAAGAGAAATTCAAATAAATGAGTGATATGAAAAGTAGCATGTAAACAACTCCATGTAAAAAGTCTAAATGTGGAGGAGATGTGGAACAAGTGCCTAAATATTTGATTGCATAGTTTAGTGACTATTCTGCAAGGTCTGTTCGGCTAGTCATAAAAATAACATATGGCACTTACATTGTTTGTACAGCTCTTGGAATTGTTCCCGATGTTTCAGGATAATTTGCAGGTGACCAAAAGGAATATTACCCTGGCAAAGACAATTGACCAAATGACCCAGTGTAGTCTGGCACCTGCTCATGACTTGACTGGCCTCTTCATTTAACTTGCAAGGACTCCAATCACCTGAAGAAAAAGAAACTGCAGGCTGTGAGCTTTACTAAGTGAGGTTAGGTCTGTTGGTGTCAGTGTATCTTTAACTGCAGAGAAGAGGCCAAAATCTAAAATTTCACAGGTGATATTCACACAAATATCAAAATAATCTGTAATTTACCTTTTGTTAAAATTTCTCTTTCTAAGTGAGCCACCGGTGCACCATCCACAGTAATGATTTTGTGTAATTGCCATTTATATTGCTTATATCTGATCTATGTCAAATAAGCCTTCAATAAATCAATAAATTCTAAATGGTTTATAGTTTATTATGTTTCCTTATCTAGAATACTTTGTACTATGCCACTTGAGATTCCTCCACAGAAACTGGACAAGGTTTTAATGTCCTGTCTCTCTTGCATTATTATAAATTTGCTTCCACTTATCACAGAATCAGTGGTACGTATTTCTCAATAAATACTGTGGAAAAAAAACAGACGAGTATGACCCTGTCCTAATGCATGTGTCAAGCTGGCACTGACAGATGAAGTGATTGAAATTATATGGGCCTTAACCAATAAGGCTTAATATGCGTATTGTACCTTGTAATAAGAGGACCCGGACAGCAGACTGATCATTTAGTAGCTGCGTCACTCTGTCTTCTCCAAAACGAGCTGTTGACTCGGTAATCAATAAGGATAAGATGGATGAGGACACGTGTTTCAGGTGCTGCTGTAGAGTCTGCAGAAGATTCCCTTCTTTACCTGCCTACATGTGACATGAATATTCATGCATCAGTTTTACTATATTTTACTTTATTTTATCCTGGACAGGTTCACAGGGCAACATAATTACAACACATCTAAGGGCGATTTTGTGTGGATTCACCTACCGACATAATTTTTTAAAGATCAAGTAACCAAGCGAACATGGAAAATATGCAAAAGTCACTCGACACAAAATGGGAGAAGACTGCAGAGACTAAAATGTACACAACCCACTGATCATGGAATTAAGTAAACTGCCACCTACCTGGCATAACCTTTTAATGGCAGATAAACACAAATCCTGAAAACAAGTTTGAACTGTGGTGTGGCTTTTGTCTATAGCTCTTGCTGTTGTTTCCAGGCAGCAGATCTGGACCTGCTGTTTGTCATTAAGCTGTAGAATAAAAGACAACAAAGTATTACATAATTAACAAGAATTATTAGTTAACAGCCAACCATGAATAAGCCCTTTTGATGGTTTACCTCAGAGATCCTCTTTCTCAAATCTCTCTCTACACTGCATAGCCAGTGCTCTGTAACCTCGGGAATTGAACACTCCAGCCCAAGGAAAGCATTCCAGAGCTATAGGAAGACAAAAAATGACAGTGTTAAGTCTTCTGAAAACATGCAAACATATAAGTTATTTTTTATTTATTGCTGTACCTCTATTTCTTTGGGGTAAGTGAGACTGGAACTGTGAAACAGAGGCTTCTGCAGTAGACTGTTTTTCCACTGACAGTATGCCTCCTGAGTAGCTTCAAACCGTTTCAAAAGGCTCATTTTCTCCTTATCTTTCTCCTCTCCATGCTAAAAGAAAATCACTAAATTGTAAAAATGGCTCTAGAACAGAGTTAGATGTTGTGTAGCAGTGATATGTAATACCTTTGAAAGAAATTCATACTGAATTTCAACCATTTTTAGCAGCAGTTGAAAGGACAGCACTGTTGCCTTATATGCTGGAACCAATCGAGTCATCGTGCAAGTGCTCTTATGGATATTTCTGCAGCACTGACAAATAGACTCCAACCATTTGGAGCTCATGAGTCTGAAATAAAATCATACATAATAAAACATTCAATGACAAAAACATAACTGCTGAATAGATGAATCGGATTAAAACCTAGCAACAAACTTGAATCATACCTTTCTTTGTCCTTATCAACACGTTTCAACAAATATGTCAAAATATTTTCGTTGACCTGCAAAATAAAGCGTATTCATGAAACACTTTGCTCTGGTGCAGAAAAAGATATTTTAAGATATTTTAAGAGTCAGCTGCTCACCTCCAGATTTTGTTGTGTAAGATTAAGATTAGTAATTTGTGATTGAAAATCTCTCAATCTGTACATCAGGCTCTGAATCAACTGTTCAGGTGCAACGTCTGTCGACTTGGCTAACACAGATATATCATCAAATGCCATCATGGACAGCCAGGCATTCAAAACATGAGGCTTGTCCTTGGCCAACGACTTCTGTTTCTCAACCAGCTCAAGGATCAACCTTGAAAAATTAACACAAGAGTTCCACAAATCCATAAAGATATTCATCTTCATTTTATTTATTATTTAATCAGATCCCAATTAATTTTTGAGAATATATGTATAGGCAAAATATATCTTCTTTGATCTTTCTGCTATAAACTCACCAAGGTTTATTTTGAACACACTATTTATACAAAAATATATTCATTTACAGAAACTAAATAAGTAGGCTATATATAAAAAGTCTCTTTTTATTTTAAAAATAACACAAAATGCAAACCTTCTCTTATCAGGATATGGTCTTATTTTCTCTCTGTATGCACAGAACTCCACATTTTGTAGTCCTGTCCAGTCCGGTTCCTCCACATTTGGCCCGAATCGGCCCAAGTCTGCACCAAACTGCCTCACAGAATGAAGGAGTGGAACCAGCAGAACTGTCTCTGAGAGCAGATGACGAGCGCACTGGTTCATCAGATCTATCACTGTGCTGTGTTTAAGCAAACAATAATCATTAATAATAATAATAATAATAATAATAATAATAATAATAATAATAACAACAATTGTGGCATTTTTGAAGGGTACCTAAAGCAGGCCTTAATAACACATTCATAAGCATTACAATATTTAAATCATACTGATATAATCAAAGCTTAACAATGGAAAAATATGTTCCTACATATATCTTTAAAGAAAATGGAAATATAGAGGAAATGGAAAGGATCCTAATTTATTACTATTAATGTTTATAGTCTCTATTGTTATATTTGAAGTTACTGGTTTTATCTTTACTAATATTACAGTCATGAAATATTGAAAAGTCTTTTGCATAGTGTATCTACTGTATCTATTTCCACTAGGAGCAAAGAATTAAAACAGTTTAAATTTAATGTTCAATTGTAGTGTTGATGGTCCAATTAAAACAGTAAGGAGACTAAATGTGGAATGAGATGTTCAACCAGCACATGTTTGTGATGGTCAGGGATCCATGTACGTTTGCCCACACAATACCCCATGCATCCTAATAACTAATCAAACATGTTTTATTAAAATAAGAATTGTAATTTATGATTTAAACTAAATTACTGATTTTATACTTACTTCTGAAGTGTTGGAAAAGAAGTTTGAAGTTCCTGTACTTGTCTAAGAGCAGGAGCAGATGAGACCATCTTACAGAGCAAACCCCAGTCTTTAACCCCAAGACTGACATTACATCCACGTGTCACCTGGAATACTGAGAGGCCTACTGCAAGAGGGCTGACATTAACTGAGGACTTTCCCTCCATTACACCATTCAGTATCTTCACCAGTCTTTCTGTTATCAAATCAGGCACCTAAAGCAGAGAATGAAGAGCTGATGATGGGTAACAATTTAGCTGTAATTATCTTTATTAGATTCAAAAGCTTTCACTGACCTTTATAAAAGGAGTAGGAAGGTGATACTGGAAAACAACCCGTCCTCTGGCACTGAGTAAACACCACTGATATTGGTTTAAGAGCTGTGTGAATGTTTTCATGGCCTCCTGGTTTGACGGTTCCCATTTATCAAACAATCTGTTAAGTAGTAAAAATGCAGAATTGTGCCAAATCTCAGATATGTATTTATCTGCAGATTTAAAAATGCTCTTCAGCCATCCTGGAATTGAGTGAGTCACAGGGACCTCAAAAATGTGCAATTCTGGAAAGGAAAAAATGGATACAGACCTCAAATAGTGGCCAATTACGTAATAATAAAGAAAAATAAAAAGATGAAATAAGACAGCATTTCCTACCTTTTCCTGATTGATTCAACGGGATCTGAATATGTCTTGTGGCAATTTCCTCTCTTACTTTCCCTTGTTGCTGGTGCACTCCATATCTATAGCTGATAATTCTACCTCTCTCCACATAACATTCTTCAACAGAGAAGTTTGCCTCGATCAAATAGCCATCCTTTTTCATGGGCCTATTATATAGCAGAAAAAAAATGTATGATTATATATACTATGAATATACAGTATAAATAAACAATCTAAACTTTACTAACTAACTGCAAAATTAATATACAGGGTGGGCCAAAAGTAGGGTTACAGTTAACACTTAAACATTATGAAGTAACTGTAACCCTACTTTTAGCCCACCCTGTATAACCAGAAGACAATATAAAAGTGAACTCACCTGAAGAAGGTTATTTGCAGTTCATAAGAAACATTTTCAAAACAGACCAGAAGCTTGTCCTTATGGCTGTTAAACTTGAAGTTTTTGTCCAGTACTAAGTAGACATAAAATGTGAACATCGGTTTCCCAGTTGGTCCTCTCACTGGGGACGTTTTTCTAATAGAATAAAAAGTGATGGATATTTAACACTTTCTCTTACTGAGTCTTTTAAAGTCTAGAAATAAGCCAAAGTGATAAAATGAGGTCTACCTCTGTGCTGCATTGTCATGGGTTTTACCCTCCTGCCCTGCTCCTGTCTGGTTCTTTTCATTTTGCGAGTCTTTGCTTGATGCTGCTTCAGCATATGACTTAGGTTTTGTGTCTGTAGACTTAAGGGCATCTTGTGAATCTTCTCCTCTCTGTTCTCCCTTCTTGGTCTTGATGTCCTCCTCCTGCTTTGCTGCATCACAGTCTGATGGTGTAGCTGTACCACTCTTCTTGTCTCCTCCAGGATCAGCTGGTGTTTCCATGGAATCATCAGCAGCCGTTTCTTCATTTATCTTTGTTGAATCATTTTCTGCATTTTCTTGGCCTTGAATTGTGGCTTCACACATTGGGTCTGACTCGGTTTGTGTGTGACATGAACTGTGACTGATGGACTCAGTCTGGGTGGCTTTGTTTTTTACACTGAATCTTGTTTTGGTTTGAGCATTTGTTTTTCCTGTCACAGGGTAAGGTACACTGGGGCAACCCTGGACAGGCTGCAGTTCACTCTGGTTCCTTGATACCGTAACAGTGTCTTCATTTTGGCTCTGATTCTGGGATGCTGTTGAGGTTGTGCCACCGCTTGCTGATTTTTTGGTCTTCTTCCGTCGTCGTTTCCTGGAGTTGTTGCTGCAGCTTGCATTGTCAAGCTCTTTCTTTCTGTCGTTCTTTGTCTTTTTATTATTCATTTTTTAATTATTTCAAGGTTTTTTCTGGAACCTTTGCAATGGAAACAAATGAATCATGTATTGAAAATGAATATGGATTTGTCTAAATAGATTATCATTCGATGGCCACTTTATTAGGTCTCCTTACCACATAGGTAACAGTATAGCTATACAAGTTACACAACTGACTATAGCCCTGCTGTTTTGTCAGACTGTAATTCAGTGAAAAAGCATGAACAATAGACCCCTGCTAAGGATGTTATTTTCATAACAAGCAATTCGGTTATCTGTTGCTTGTACAAAAGCTTTGCTAGTTTATTTTGTTTTTAAATAAATTAATTGCGCAATGTCACTATCATCCAAACCACAACACCATCTCACCTGCACAACCTGTCCAACCCTTAGAGAGAGAGAGAGAGAGAGAGAGAGAGAGAGAGAGAGAGAGAGATGGGTGTTTAATGGGTGCTATTCTTCAGCTCGGTATATGGTGCTAATAAATCGCCTTCCTTTAAGTTTCGTTTCAGTGGCGTAATCTTTTTGTAATGTAAAAATATTTTATCATTAAAGTTTTGCTGGATTAACTTGTCACATAAATACTGTCCGTGTTTACTATCATGGATGACTTCATCGGATTATGAAGACAACACTGATACATCCGGATTTACACATTTTTCCATTGTCTACTCAGTGAGCAGACTAACTCTGAAATCCGTCTTTATAAACCTGCCGTTTCACAAAGCAGGCACTACGATAAGGTTAGGCACAAAGTAACGTCCAAGTAAGACAGCAAACTAAATAAAAAGCACACGTACCTTTAAGCAGCACTTTTCCTGCAGACTGTCAATACGATGAATACCAAACTGTCATACGGATGGAGATCCGTCCAGCGAGCATTGGGAAACATACGGAGAGTCACAAACAACACTTTCGGTTTCGTTTCCTTCCACTCAAGTCTCTCTCGCTCTCTATTCAGCTCTCCTGACTGACGTTGTGTTATTTTGTTTCCTGGTTATTTCGTTTTGCACTTTTGCACTAAAAACTAAATACCTAATACAAAGAACATAACACATTGATTATATGCTTAATCAATGTTGTAATAAAAAAAAATTAAGGTAATTAATCTAAACAATGTAACCAAAAGTATGTGGACACCTGACCGTTCATTCTCATGTTTTTCAAACATCCCATTCCAAAGCTGGTCATCTGTTTGTTGTTATAATAACTAACTAACTAAATACTCTAGATTTAAAATCATATCTGTGGGGATTTGTGTTCATTCACCTACAAAAGACTTGGTGAGGTCAGGCACTGATGTCAGGCAAAAGGATCTGAGCACATACAGAAGTTTGCATTTCAGTTCATCCCGGTGGTGTTCACTGGGGTGAGGTCAGAGCTCTGGGAAGAGCACTCAAGTCCTTCCACACTAACCTTTTGCAAACAATGTCTTTGAGGAGTTTGCATACTGCACAGGAGCATTGTCATGCTGGAACATGCTTAGGGCTCCTTTATATCCAGTGAGGGGAAAAATGTAGCCTGCGTAAGGCAGGTTGAGGAAGGCCCGAATTTGTGTTTAACTGTCTAGTGTCGACATTTGTCCATACAGTGCATACAATATATTGTACAAAAAACGTTAGCAACCACTCCCTCTAGAGATGAAAAAAAGAAGTATTTTATTTCAAAATGTTTAATCATATTTACTGAAAAAAACAAACAAACCACTTAGCCATATTCTGTACAATTTAACCCACACATGGGAAATTGCAGTCTATCCAAGGGGTCTTGGGGCACAAGGAGGTGGACACCCTGGATGGGGTGCCAACCATCACAGGATCACTCACTCACTCCAGGCAATTTAGAGATGCCAATCAACCTACAATACATGTCTTTGGAACAGGGAGGAAACTGGAGTACACGGAGGAAACCCCTGAAGCAATGAGACCATGCAAGCCACACAAAAAGGGCAGAGGTGGGACTCGAACCCCCAATGTACTAACCACTAAGCCACCGTATACAGCTAAGAGAAATTTTTATTACTATAATTAGGTCTCGTACTAAACAGAATATCATGAACTGTGTAATAATGAAACTCACTAACTGTATACTAATAATTTTCTACGGATCACTTTTCAGTAGAAGAGATCATGGCTTTACTACAGAAAACATTTTCTATTCTCATTCTAGTAGATGATTTCTTCCCTGATCCTATACAGTGTAGAATTTATACATTCTTACTGATATATTGTATAATTATTAGTCCACTTTTTTCATTGAGTTTGACAAGAAATTAAGAAGAAATAAAATCACAAATATGGATTTTCTGCTTTCATCACTCTTCGAATCACAACTCTGGTTTTTCTCCTTGGCCTGGTGTCAGGGTCAGAGGTCACATTTCCTTCTCTTCTCGGTCTCTCCTCTCGACCTGACCGCACCTCATCAACAAAGGACTCCACTCCATCAAACCTGGCTGTGAGTTCACCTAGTCGCTCCTTCAAAGAGTTAAACTCTTTGTACAGATCACTGAGAGCTTCAGACAGAGATCCAATCCTAGAGAGATGTTATTACAATATTATTCGTCTGAAAAAATGCAGAATCGGATTACATCAATAAAAAATAAACTATTGATGTAGGAAGCATCACACTGCAGACAGCAGAACTGACCTCCCGTAGTCCGGTAGCACAGTGTTGTGGTCATTAAGAAGCAGATCTTTCACCTGAGTCATAATGGCATATTTCCAGTTGTCCAGGACTAAAGTGAGATTAGCACATCCTCTGGCATTTACCTTCACAGCTGGAGTAAAACAAAAAGTTTTATTTATCAAGACTGTTTTTAATCTTTCATGCTAAGATTTTTATCAGGTTGTTTAATAATACTTTACTAATACTTTCATACTAGTAAATTTAGTAGAAAGTTGGACTTATTTAAAGGCATTTAATCCTTCATCAAAGAGCTTTAGGCTATAAATGTATCTACAGTGGCTTGCATAAATATTCATTTATATTCATTTCTGTATTTTGTTGTGTTATAACCTGGAACAGAAATTATGTCATTAACTGATTACATGTCATGAATGTACACAATATTTCCACAAAGCACCAGTAAATACATTATTTAAAAAAATGAAGATGAAACCAAGAGTCTGTTTAAGTTCCAGATTGTAACACTGTAAAAGTAAAAAGGTTTAAGGGATTAATAAATTGATATAAAATGATTTCCATCTCTCAGCCTATGGATGAAAAATATATAAACAGACGTGCTTCTGATTCTTGAAACCATTTTCTTACACAAATAAATAATTATACCTTCAGCTTTGTAGTCCCACTCAGTGTGTTTTTGTGCAGCTCCCAGAGTGAGAATAAAATACAAGAACAGCAAAATCTGCATTTTCTAGACACACACAAACACCTAAATTAAGCACTTCAGACTTTCACTGCCCCTATAATAACTAATAACTCTAACCATTTTTAAGGTTCAAAAAAAGTGATACTAAAAAAGATAAATAATGACATTATGTCTTGAGTTATAAAATAACACAAATACAACTAATTAAAATGCACACTATTAATACACATATTCATAAATCTCAAACAAAATAATGGTTGTACATATTGTTTAATCAGAACGAATTACTTACCTCCAAAAACCTATTCTTCAACCCTGAACCTTGTAAATTAAAGATAACTAATATTGTCATATCTCAAATAACTCAAGCATAGTCCTTCTACCATTTATATCTGGCAGTCAAGCCTGTAGCCCCACCCCTTCATTGGCGTCATCAAGAAAGGGGTGGAAGCATGACACATAAATCTAAATTCTGCCCTCAATTCAGGTTAATTCTATAAACTCAGTAAACTGCATAAACATGAAGCACGTGCTACTGTATACCGATCCAACACCAGCACCTCAATGAGTAAAGTAAAACACAGTCTATGATAAGTCTATTGTTGGCTTTGGCTTAATATTATAAACGATTTAGTCAGATGAACCAACAAAAACAGAACACAACAGTAAGAAACATGTGCAGTGCAACATCAAGGCTATAGATGATGCCTCTGATCTGCAGGGTGTGTTTCATCTTGACATCCTACCTCCAAAGCAGCATTCCTGAACATCATCTGCAGCACATCTGGAGTCCGGAGGAACTGATGGAAAAACCTGGTCTGCATACGTTGTTAACCGAAGCGGCTTATCTCAGCAGGTAAAACAGTCGAGAGCAATACATCTATAAATACGAGTAAATATGTCGCGAAGCTTGGTGATGGATTACTGTCTTCAACAATGACTTGGGTTTAAAGCATACGTTATGACTGAACAGAGAATGATCAACAAAACATTGTAATGATGCCCACAACACTTCACAATCAGTTAAGACGTTCATGCTGTTGCGTGTGCTTTAAAGTTAATGCTAACACTGTTCACACGCCGTTACTCTCCGAGGGCACGTGCCTTTAATAACGCTTGAGGATCTTAAAGCTTGCCAGTTAATAAATCCTTCAATACAAAGCTAAAGTATTTAGTTGATGTGTTTCATCATTTAATTGCTCTATCGTTTTGTTTTGCCTGCTTTTTTGTTTGTTTAATATATCTTTTTTATGACTGGAATAATGTCTGTTTTTCATTAGAATTGAGAGAAGGTATGCATATTTTTCTAAATTAAATCCACGAGATACATTTAAAGCAACTGAAACGAAACTGATGAACTGAATAGCTACAAACTATATATCTGAAATTGTACGTGCTGTTTAGAAAAGGTACAACCGTAAAGTAACAAGACCAGCGCAGTGATGATGTCAGTCTTTACACTCATTATAAAGGGAAAAATTCTCTGTTCACTACATTAGGAGATTCTCGTTTTTTTTTCCAGCTACTGCTTTGTAACCTCACCGGTGTCTAAAATCTGATTGTAATAAATTTAGCTGATTCTCAATATAAACAAACCAGTAGCCTAATTTAAATCACAACCCTGACTAGGAAGTTATTTAGGTTGAGAGAATAAATGCTGCAGTGCAAATGACTTACATTAATGAATCTGATGTTTCTGTGCCTGCATAGATGTAAAAAAAAACACCCAAAAACCCTCTTATATAACCCCCAAATCCCTCGTTGTACACATCTAATCTCAACCAGAAGACCTGTGATACCTTTCTGGCAAGCATTCAAAACAAATATATATACATATAAATATTGTAATAGTGTTATTGAGATCATCGCTACATTTGCATTCATTAAGGACACACGTCATCTGTTCATTCTGAAGAACACATTCATTCTTTGTTACAGCTTTAGAAACATTGCCTTAGATGTCTTAGTAGTTGCAAGGAGACTTTCTTTTCGGCATTGGGCACAAATACTATAAATAAAATGTTTCTTTAATGACATATTTACCCCCACCCTTAGCCTTTCTTTTGTTACTTCTCACTGTTCTTCATCCCTCTTCTTTTCTTTGTCCAGGTGCGGCACACATTTAGTCAGAAGAAGCAACTGCAGTGTGTGTAACAATTCCTGCTGCATGGTTTTGATGGTTTAAATGATACAGGCTTTGTGAGTGATAAACTGTGATTTCTGCACACTTTCACTGGAGACAACGAGTGAGACAAAGAAAGAGAAACAGGGGAAAAAGCGGAAAAAAGGCAAGCAGTAAATGAAGAAATTCAAAACATGGTAGTACCATATGTTGCGCACTGTATCAAAAGTTAAATTCAATACTCTGACAGCAAAGAATCCAGTCACTGGTTTATGGTGTGCTGAAAAGTTCAGACTGTAATTCAAACTACCATAAAGAAGTCAGACAAAAGTGACTACACCCCTCAAAAGTAGCTAATAAAAGCACACACAAAAAGAAAATGAGCAGGAATTGACTGAGAAAAAGGCCTGTGCAACCTTTAATAGGGAGTCTCAATTAAAACTCAAGAACAAGCTGTTACGGTGTGTTGAAGGTCCAATGACGTGGACAGTCGTGTGCTGCAGTGTGCATTCTGTTTAGTGAAAATCCATCCAAGTGCTTTTTCAGCTCAATAGTTTTTTTTTTTTTTTTTTTGGAAAACAGGATCGTATTAAATTCAATCAATATACATATAACTATGGTTCAAAAAAAAAAAAAAAAAGCCTCACTGAAATTAAATAACAGTATCAGTATCAATCTGCATATTATTTACACAACACATTTGCAGGCTGTGAGAATTAAAGGTTGGGGCATAAATCTAATTCCAATATCAAATTCATCAACGTCCAGAATGCAACAATGTTGTTGGCTCATTTTGGACCGCAAAAACAGAAAGAAACCCTGACCAAGTGCTTTACCTAAATCAATCCCAGCATGCCTTGTGGCCACTGCAAAGAGGCTACAGGAAAACAATCTTTGTTAGCTTTGGACACGTAGCCTAGCACACCACTGGTATTCGCATAGCAACCCAGGACAGGCAGTGATGAACTGGGTGGAGTTCTGATTAGGGGGTGGAGCGAGTGTTTAAGAGGGAGGGGCTTTGAGAACAGGTTGAAGCTCACTCCTGCTGCTGTCTACCAGGGTGGTGGTTTATTTTTAACTACGGGGCAGGCTGCACATCTCACAGTGCTCCGTGCCTGGCTGGTTCATGAAGGTGCAGTGGAGGCAGGACCACATGGCAGATGAGGATGCTGGGATAGATGGGCCTCCCATGGCGTAGTCAAGAGATCCTCCCTGCTGCCCTCCCACTGTGCCTGTGACAGAAAGGAAAAATACAGATAATAGAGAAAAAGCCATGCTTAATGAATTCAAAATCATTCATAATGAAAAAATTATCATAATGAATAACATCAGTAACATTCATCTCCAACATTCAGTGGGAATGTGCCTTTCATCTCGACCCAAAGTCCAGCTCTCTCTCACATCCTCTGTATCGGTACACTCTGCTCAAACAGATCAGGTTTCAAAGCTCAATCACAGCCATGTTCGATTACTCAAAGATCATTAACTAGTCAAACCTGAATGTAAATCACAACTGTGTCATATAGCTGCACTCCATTATGGACCATTGAGTCCAGCGTTTGTCATCTCCACCACTTCTATGTTAGAGTTCTTTTATTAATAAGACAATGAACGTTGATGAAATGTTGGCTTTACGTCTATTAAAAAACATTGTACTTCACCAATAATTGGCCTCCTTGATTAAGCTGGATACAAGAAGTCTAGCATTCATGACCCCCCCCAACAAAATACACATACACACACACACACATATATATATTTACTTACTACAGAGTTGCTCGATTGTAGCCCACTGCTCAGATTTCTTCCAGGTTTGGGCCAACTCTTCATTTGAAGTTTTCACAGCATCCAGTAACAATCCAATACTGTCCTGTAAAAAAGAAAAATGAAAGAAATATAATATAAATCACAATTTCCTTACTGATATCCAGTTGAGCTGTGGTCCATAAAGTAATCTGTTAAATGATGTGTAGATTAATCACCACCAAAAACACTATGTGACCTGATATCCAAACAAGCAAATTAACAACCCTCAGATCTCTGTACTATGGTACCACCTGCTGGATAGAGTGTGTAATAAATGGCCAATTCTTGATATTATTATGGATGCTAAAATTTTGATTGACTCAAACTCACTTCTGGTATGACAGTGAAAATAAACTAAGTTAACATTAATTAGATTGTGTAACTAACAAAACTGCATATCAAAAAATATAAATGTGAGTGCTTGTAATTTGCAACACTTACTCGCAAAGGCATGACCTCATTAGTGACGAGGAAGATGAGGAGGTGGAAGTCAGACACGATGTCCAGAAAGGATGAGGAGGTGCTCTGGGAGAGATATGTAGCTAAACTGTGGAAGTCCTGAACACACAAATAAACCCTGAGATTAGTAAATTAAAATGCATTCATGAATTAAACAGTACATTTCATTTCAGTTGTTAAAAAGATTTTTAATAAAAACTCAGGATGTGAAGTGACAGCTTGATTAACTGTAACCTCTATACTTGCACTCTTACATGCACTTTATGTATTATTGTGCATTGTATTTTTTCTCTCTTGTTTTATTTAGCAGCATGGGGCCTGAAGAATCATTGCTTCATTACACTGTGTACTACATCAGCTACACATGGTTGAAATGACAATACAATTGTCAGTGTTCCAGTTCATCCCAAAGATTGTTTAAGTAAGGTTAACACAGGCCAATCAAAATTTTCCACTTCGACCATGGTAAACCATGTCTTTATGGACCATTGCTTTGTACACAAGGACACTATAATGCTCGAACATGTCTGGAAACCTTAGTTCCAGTGAAGAGAAACTCATGCTACAGAGTACAAAGACCTTCTAGACAATGCTGTGCTTCCAATTTGTGGCAACAGTTTAAGGGAAAGATCCACATATGGGTGTGATCTGTTGGTGTGCAAATAATTAAAACCAAACAGTGTACTACATCATTAACAACAACAAAAAAAAGAGTCAGTGTACACCTGACAGAAAACGCTTATGACGTATGGCAGGAATGTCCGATCTTATCGGGAAATGGCTGGTATGAGTTTTCATTCTAACCAAGTCTAATGGAGACCAAGATCAACTGATTAAACATGTGTGGCTTCTACTTTATTAGAATGTAAACTGCACCCACACCAGACCTTGTGGATAAGTGGATATTTTATCCCCCCTGGTCTAAGGCTGTGCATGTGGCTACCTGTGTTTCTCCCAGTGCATCTCTGTTTTCGATGGGGAAGCGGAGTGTGGAGGAAAAAGTGAAGACAGGGTCTTTGGGGAAGGTGGTGGTGATCTGGTGAAAAGCAAAACACATTTTTAAAATAATTTCAAGCAAAACGAGAGAATACACATATAGATACTGGAGATACTGATGTACAGAAAATACATCAGAAGGAAATGATTGACAAAAGGAGATATTACTCACATCAATAATTAGGTACTCCACCGGAAGAGGCCGGGCCAAGTATGTGATCTCATTGCCAAATTTGTCTTTATCCTATATAAAATAAATAGAGAAAATTGTGAGCTCAAATAAACTGATGATGAAATGAAATCTTAAAGTAAGCTTGATTGGTTAATGATCCCACAGATCAACCTCAACCTCTCGGCTCATTTGTAAGGAATATTTTACAAAATGCAGAAAAAAATAAAAGTTTGCTGAACTTCTTTGTTTATCCTGCTTTGGCACACAACGTTCAGAACGGTCAGATCTATCAGCTTGGATTGTTGTTCAAACCAAATGTGCACCACAGTGTTTAAAGGGCTCTAGGGCTCCATTCAAAACACTTATGATAAACTATACCTCTTGTGCCATGAGCTTTTACATTTTAACAATAAAAATCATTTACAAGTCAAAGCATGTCAGGTTCTGACACGTTTCCTTCTGAATTCAATTACGTCAGACCTTACAGAACAG
>JAOTRN010000053.1:7506766-7520531 GCA_028566695.1 Bagroides melapterus
TCTAGATTCATAGCTTCTGTTTGTTTTGATGAAACCACTGACAGTTAGTGGTTCGTATTCAACCGCCTCTGTATTCTCTCTGCCTGATGTGGAGCTTCTTTCTGATTTTTACTATAATGAGAAAGAGCGAGAGAGAGAGAGTGAGAGAGTGTGTGTAAGAGAGAGAGAGAGAGAGAGAGAGAGAGAGAGAGCACAGGCATTTATGACATGTTAATGTAAAATTACTAATTTCATCTTATTCATCACAGTGTAAATTTCTTGAGTCCTGATTTTTATGCAGAAGAAGGTAATGCTTCCATTCTTACTGCAAAATATGTGTACACTGTCCTGGACCGGATCCATAATCCACTTACTGATGAACGGCATACGTCTATAGACAAATGAGTCTCCAGGTGAATGCCTTATGAGGGCCATGATCCCACAGATGTGATAGAGACAGAAGTACAGCCCAGGGGTGACCCAATTTATCTAATCCAGAGCTCATGTTAATACGATCCCCAGTGCTACATGGACTAATCTTATTAAAGACAATGATGGATGTACTAAGCTGTCAGAAAAGAGCTGAGTCAAATGAATTGTCCTGTGCTGATCTCCATCAGTGATCTGACTGACAGACTGACTCTGCTATGGCTCCACACATTACAGTACACAGGATATTAATCTCTACACATGCCACACTGTGAGCTATGTTGATTTACTGTATTAGGGAAAAATCATAGTGTTATTAGTGTATCCTATTAAGTATTGATTTTTTTCATAATTTGGGTGTGGGAATGACTTGATTTAAAAAAAAAACACCTCTATTAAATCTACACAATTAATTAATCACCAGACAAATACATTTCTTAGAGAAATATGCTTTGTTATTTCTCCACACTTGTCAGATTGCTTCATCCTGTTCAGGACAGCACTGGATCCGGAACACTTTCTTTAAACAATGAGCATGAAGCAGGAATGCGGTCTGGATGTGGTGCCAGTCCATGGACACACACACACACACACACACACACACATGTGCAATAGCATAGCTAATACTCCTAATGTGAGTTTTTTGGGAGGTGGGAATAAACTTGGAGTTATGAGGCATCAATTCTACCTGATGCACCACTAGTATAATTTAACAGAAGTTTAATTCCATTCCAAGTATTTTTCAACGTCACTTCATAGAATAGAACAGGATCTCCTGAGACAACTTGTACTATCTTTACCCTTAAATGTTTTCCAGAACCTTTCTCAACAATCCATCTTCCACTGATATCTAGAAATATATTTAGAATTTCATAATCCACAGAGTTCTAAACCCCTATTCAGGATTCCATGTTCTACTGAGTTCTAAAATGCTATTCAGGATTTCATGTTATAGTGCGAACTTAAACTCCATTGAGGGTTCTATGTTCTACTGAGTTCTAAAATTCTATTCAGGATTCCATGTTCTTCTGAATTCTACAACTCTATGCAAGATCCCATGTGCTACTGAATTCAAAAAACTCTTTAACTCTATTTCAGGTTATACTGAATTCTAAAAATCTATTCAAGATTCCATTTTCCACTGTGTTCTACAATTCTATTCAGGATTTTATGATCTATTGATTTCTAGAAATCTGTTTATGATTTCATAGTCTGCAGTATTCCATATTAAACTGACTTCTAAAACTCTATTCAGAATTCCTTGTTCCACAGGGTTCTAAAACTCTACTCACCACTGCAGCTGACTGCCAGTCTGGATGTGCGCAGGACCACTCGTTGTATGTTTCTCCGTCTCTGCTGGAAGTGTGGGTGGCTACGCTGGGCTTTCTCAGGAAGAGACTACTGATGGGGTGGTTTTATCAGATCACAACAGATTAGGAAAGGGACGCCTACCCACCTCTGATCTCATATCCATGTTCTAGATTAATTTGTTGTGTGTCTGCACGAGCTGCTTGACTGTGCACACCCCTCAACTCAACTCCTCTGCCAACACCATGTTTCACCATGGGTATGGTGCACATGGGCCGAGGGTGATTAGTTTGGATGTTTCTGGTTAGAAAGGGCTTGTCTAATCCTTCCCCATAGCCCAGACATGTGAAAAATATGAGAGATTATTGTCACATGTAATCAAGTAATCAATACTAAATAAGTAATCAATACTTTTAAGATGTTCCTTTAATGGTGATGTAGGTCTTTTGGCAGCCTCCATTTTTGTTTTTGTCTTTTTAACATGTTTAAGGGATGTCCTGTTATTGTCACTGTGGTGCTCCATTTTCTCTATTTGTTGACGGTGGTCTTTACAGTGATTCTTAGTACATCTAATGTTTGAAAATACATATATTCCTCTTTTCTGATCAATTCAACAAGTGAGATATCATCAGATATCACCTTTCCATATAAAGGCATGTCGGAGTATGATTCTGATGATGTACTACATTTTGTTAACAAATGATACGTCTTGCATCAGAAACAGAAAGGGAAGGCCCTGTAGCAGATCAACAGAAGCAGCATTGTTCTCAATGTCAGTGGGAAGGATTTGTCACACACAGTTCTGTGAGCACATGCTGAAGTTCTCACATCGTCTGTAATAATCCACATGAAGACTAAAGTTACAGGTCAGTCAGCTGTGCACTTCTACATTTGATCACTAAAAAAAGACAGGGGTAAAGAAAACACTTTTATCATGGAGATAATTATATATTTTGTCATTTCAATAAAGTACACATCATACATAATTCACAATAAATAGCTACCTATTCTGTCTTATTATTTGTTATTAATTATTAATAACACATTAATGCAAACGCAGACTGAAGAAGTTTCATTTCTAAAAAGTTCATTTAAATACATGGGTGTTTGTGTAAGATGTTTATGGATGAATCAGATATGGAACTGAAGAATATTATTCCTTTAAGCACACTTTTAAGTATTGCACATTCATAGGATTTTACAAATTGACCTCTAAAAACCCATGACAGGCTCAAGTGTCATTCAGTGATGCTCTTTTAAGGTGTCCTGTCATCCAGGGGATACACAGCATAAATATTACGATCTTTTCAGTAGCCTAATCTCCATTTTGAGGTAAGTCTTGAGGTTCTCGTCATGAACATGGTCTTCCATGGCAGCCAGTGCTTTTTCTCCACCATCACTGTAGTACTTCAGCAGCTCTGCTGCATACTCAATCCACACACAGTTATGGCAGCCGCTCATGCAGCAGCATGTTGGAGGTGGTGGAGGACCGGGATTTGCCGTGTCTGGACAACTCTGTGTTACACCAGCTGGGGACTGGGAATTGCTTGGAGCCAGGCTTTTGCAGCGAAAGTGATGAGGAGTACAGTGTAGACGATTGCTTTGGGGAAATATGGTACTGATGTAGAAGGGCTTCTTCCTTATCTGTGACAAGTGGAAGATAAACAGCTGTGCATAAAAAAGAGAGAATACATTTAAGTTATTTTCAGTGTGTATCGAAGGAATATATATATATATTGAGTGTACAAGCAAATACATTATACCATACTTTGAGTGGAGAGCTGTTTAACATCATAAATGGTTCTCTGGTCCTTCAGAGACAAAGTATTGTCTTTCTACCCTTTATATAGGCATAGTTTTCTATACATTTATATATGAAGATCTATTATAATTATTATTACTATTCTTGTTGTTGCTGTACAAGACTTATGCCCAATAAAGTATGTTTAATTCAGGTAAAATTACGTAGTATGTTATAAAATCTCTAGCTTTTATACACATTCATTAAGGTATCTGTTTACGGTTTGTTTAAAATAGCGTTTGTTTACACACAATTTCTCGTGCAACAACAACAAAAAAAAACGTTAGTTTGTTTACTTCCGGTTAGCTAGTACAATATACAGACCCTGTGCATATATGGTGAAGCGTTATTTAAAGACATCCTGTAAATAAATAAAAAACATTATTAAACAAAAGCTAAGATTCGCAGCATGATATCATGTCGAGCATCAATTCCCCTCAAGACAAAAACAGCCTTATTTCACCATCAGCTAACCGCCTTGTGCTTCACAAGAAATGCTATTATTTTGGTACCGTAAATATGACCTCCGATGTGATTGGTGTAAGGTTCCATTGACCAATCAGAGTGAAGTAAATGAATTCACACGCGCTTGGGGGGCGGGACATGAACCAAGTTGTGATACCTCAGTTTCTCAGTAGAGGACATTAAAAGACTAGAAAGTATTTGTTTGAAACGTGGTTTTACAAATATATTCTTTATAAATAATCATTTTTAAACATTATTTAAACATTGACACTAAACAATATTCAACATTCACTAATCAGCAAGCCGAATTCTAGGTTAGCATATATTTATGAATAAATAAATAAACAAATAAACAAAAAATAGATAGAATGAATTATGTCTAACCCTTATTGTTTAAAACATTTACACTTGAATACTTGAGAATGTTTAATATAATTGAACAATATAAATACTTTTGACTTTATACTTTTTGAAGTATTTATAAAACTCTTAAAATTCTTTCATCTCTTGTTGCTTTCTCCCCTTTATTAGTCATTATTCCTTTTGCCCTTTAAAGAATTAAAGCTGATTCTGAATCTATTGTGTTCTTACAATTATATTGACTAAACCTGGTGTGTGGGAAAGTAAAACATTATCCACATATTCAATAAGGACACAGGCCCTTTGAAGTGGCAAACCTTTATTATAGTGACAGAAGGTTTTTCTGTTTAATATTAAGCATGGCAGTGTTTGTATGTGTGAGAGTGGCAGCCATCTACTCCCACAGGCCTGCATGTTTGACAAGCATGGTCATAGAAACAACTCACAACATCTCCCGAGACCTATAGCCTGCTCGTGCTGCTGCCTGCACTATGTATTGTGCTGCTGAGCCAAGAACTTTGCTCCAAGCTGATCCGTGGGTACAGCAGACCAAAAGTTAACATACAAGGAAACGGAAGGGAAGGGTGTCCAGATTTAACCAGGAAGAAGGGTCCCAAAACAGCTGAACTAGAAACCTAATATTCTGAAACATATTGTGGAAAAATGGAAAATGGTTTATTTATAACACACCTACACCCATGCAAGTCAATTTTCCATTCCTATAAAGCCTTACTTATTAAAACACACAACATACTGTCTTGAGTGTGATTTACAATAAGATTGACTGCAATATTTAACATGATCAAACCATTAATTTCAGTATTAATCAATCATATAAGTAATGCTAATAATAATGAACACATTATTTTTGGGAATTGATGTTCACATTAGTAAACATCAACAATGGCTATATAATGTTAATTCAATCCATGACCAAAAATAAGTCCACATAAATTATTCATTCATTCATTCACCTTCAGTGGCCTTTATCCTGGTCAGGGTTACAGTGGACCAGAGCTTATTCTAAGAACACTGGGTGCAAGGAGGATTCACTCGAGATGGGACATCAGGTCCTTGCTGGGTACCGCGTACACACATTCACAGTTGGGGTCAATTTAGCCTAGCCAATCCTATATGCATGTGTTTGGGGGGTGGTAGAAAACCAGGAAAACCGACACAGACGCTTGGAATATATGCAAAGCTCCAAACAGACAATAACCAGCAAGAGGGAGCAAAGGTACCCACTGCACCACTGCAGCAAAAAAATGTATATTCCAGTATGTTACTAAATACTGACAACTATTGTCTCCAAGTGTGAATAACAGGTGGAATTTTGCCAGTTTACATCTCTAAACCTTTTTATAATTACCATGTTCATGGTACTTGTGTATTAATGCTGAGTTCATGGTTCATTCAATTTAAATGTGTAAAATAATTAGAACACTAAAAGGATCTTATGTGGTAGCCTAGTGATTAAGGTGTTGGTCTACCAATTGAAAGGTTGTGAATTCAAATCCCTGCTCCACCCACTACCACTGCTGGGGCCCTGAGCAAGGCCCTTAACCGGCAATTGCTCAGTTGTATAAAAAATGAGATATGAATGTAAGTCGCTCTGGATGAGGGTGTCTGGTAAATGCCATGAATGTAAGTGAATTACTACAGTCATGAGTCAGGACTCTTTCATAATATGTATTGGAGCAATGGAACAATTTCATTTGAACAATAGTGTAATATCTATGTTTAGTCATAGATACATTTAAACAATTACAGGACCAGATATGGGGCACTGATTAAAATGGGACATTAACATCATATTTGTCAGGTTAATGTCTAGGTCCTATCTGTGTGCTGATATCAGTGTTTTTCTGACTTCAGACTCTATCACCTGAGAGATGGGTGAGGTGTGGACAGGTGTGGTTCCATTTAAGATAAGCATTTTCCAATAAAACACTTCATGTGTGCCGTTCCATTTTGTTGAAATAACTTGGTTCAGCACAAATGAAATGCAAATATTTGTATTTTGTTACTGAGGATCTTTGATCTGTATCAATATTCCTCTCGACTTAAAAAAATGCTCTCTCTATATATATTATTAGTGGCTAATAATAAAAAAAGGAACTTCATATTTTTACATAAGCTTGTGTTGCCTCCAGAGAAATATCATCTGTTTGTTAAAGACAAGAGAAAGAGAGAGAGAGAGATAATTGAGAAAAAAACAAACAAACAAACAAATAAAAAGGTTACAGTACATTCAATGGTTTAAAATGGACCATAAATATTAAAAAGAAATATTTAAAGGAATTAAGGTTTTGAACTGTATTTATCTGTAACTGAGTACACAACATTCTTTATAAAACTCTAGGGTAGAACACACTGAGACCCTCTCAGAGCCCTTGAGAAAGAGATTACATATGTGAATCAGTAACTATGCATGGCATGTGTGTGTGTCAACTCACTGCATAGAAAGAATGCTCTGAAACAACATTCACACACAAATTCAGCAGATCCAAAGCCCTCTGTGCCCCCTCTGGGTTGGATTTCTCTTCCCAACTGTTTCCTTGGGAACCATGTTCAGTTTACCCTAGGCAGGTATTTCCCAGAGGGCCATGGGGCAGACTGATTAGGTGTGAATCAGGCTGGTTTAAATCAAGTCTAATGTAAAAACATGGCTTAGGCGCTTTACCGATGGGTCACGTATTTCAGAAACAAAAGCATGTCATTAGACTGAGAGGAACAAGGTTCTTTTTCAAACATTAATCCCCGCTGTGAATAAAATTGCTCTTTGGCTGGCACACTTTCTGACACAGTCGGCACATTCCACTGACTGAATGTTTTAACTCTCTATAGTGCTGTAGTGCTGATGGCCTGGAATCCATTCACACAGCCATAGACATTACAATAAATAATCTGTGGAGAGCCATATGTTTATATTTAAGATTTAAAAGCACTTTTGTATGTCGCTCTGGATAAGGGTGTCAGCCAAATGACCTTAAATGTAAATGTAAATGTAAATGTTATGTATGTTCACACACACACACACATATAATATATCTAATACAATATATATCATATAAATATGTTTTATATGTATATATGTAGTACATATAAAGAACTTATGCAGAACAATTGTAGTAGCCATTAAGAGATTCCTTCTACATACCCTTTATTTAAAGCTGCTTTGTGACCATATCTATTGTTAAAACCTTATCCAAATAAAACCAAATAGAAATAGAGGTTTGCTCTGTATGCATGGCAGGACCTGACTAATCATATCATGAGGAAAAACAGCAGCCCTACCCAGTTTCACATAAAGGGGCAAGTCTTTCCCACTCAACTGAGTCAACAGGTTGGACAATTACACAGTGTACTGCAACATTAGAAATGTGCTATTTATAGTCACACAAAATTACTACACTAGAGTATGCATCAGTAATTTTTTTTTTTTTTTGGTAAAACCTGTTTATTCTGTTCCTGGTTTTATGTTTTTATTTGGATAAAGAAGATGATATTCAAAGTGCACATAGCCGATTCAATTCAAACCCATACGCGTAGTTTTAACAATAATCATAGATTCAAAGAAGCTTTACAGAAAGAATGTACATTTGAAAAGGTCCATAATGTGCAAGATAAAAATGAAGATGGCGAGGAAAAAGTTCACTAAACATGAGGAACAACCTTGAGAGAGGAATCAGATTCAAAAAGATATTCATCCTCTTCTGGTCAGCAGCAGATAGTGGACTTATATCTCATAATGTTTCCACACCTCTATTTTTTAATGTCAACCAGTATTAAGTGTGTGCTCAGTATGATCATGCTCTATTATAAATCTTCATTAGATCACTGAAGATCCAGAATCTACACCCAAGAACATGAACATGAAGCATGAGGTGGGAATACACAGAGGACCAGACAACAGTCTTTCACAATGCAACATTCACAAACATATTCACATAATCATTTAAATGTAGTGGTCATTTCTATTAAGCAGTCTGCCTACTGACATGTTTTTTGGAGGTAGGGAGGAAACCAGATAACCCAGAAGAAACCAACAGGAAAACATGTAGTACAAGAAAAACTGACTTAGCTAACTTGAAAAAAGCTATACAATAGAGTGTATTATTTTACATGATAATACATACAGCTGTATTACTATACAATGGGATATGAAAAAAACTAAACAAAACACATCTCAGCCTGTGCTACTTAACGTTTCTACCCCATTGACATTCAGCACAGACTTGATTTTGTTTAAATATTACATGGTTTGTGTTGTACAGCTAGGAGATCAATAGAGTTTAATATGAAAGAGGATGAGAGGTGAATGAGTGGCTGGGCAGGTGAACACAGATTGGGGGCGATGGCATTGCTCAGATGCCCTTGGCCTGCCTCATGGACATTAACTAGCTACACACAGGTCCGGCTTTGTGAGTCTCACACAAAGGCCACACTGTTCATCTCCTCTAGTGAGGCTGGCTTCTCCAGAATAACACCTTTGTGACATGCAGAGCTGTACTCAGGGAACGAGGAAGGACAGAGGAGAGGAGGTCCTCTACACACCTCTTGGATTCATTCAGTTCTGCAAAATAACTTTTAGTTTGGACTGATGACACACCTGACCAAGGTTACTTAACATTATATATGTATATATATCTATTTCTATTTATGTCAAAGCAGCTGTTCATTTATTACTCCAGTGTGTAAAAAGTGACTGTGTTGATGTACGCAATTTGGTAATTGCTCCACAATTTCCTGTGGTGCGAGGTGGCCGTATATAACGATGAATTGCTAGGTAAAACAAAGACTCTCCCTTCAGGGACACAATGTATCCTGGTCCCCATGGTAGCCTGGCAAACATGGACACGAAGACATGTGAACACACCAATTAAGAGCAAACACAGAGAGAAAAGGCGAGTCCTAATGGGAGTCAATTCTCTGGTTGAGTTAACCTGGATCTACATCTTTACCCACAGTCAAGGTTTGGTGTTATAACAAAAAAAATATAACAATAATCATAGAAATAAACTGTCTGATTTTATGAATAAGTAGCACCCCATGTTCAAATCAGCTGTATGTCATGTGTTTATCATATTAGCTAACTTTTTATGATAAACAAAAGGGACCAAAGGTTTATTTTTTTATGCAGCCTCCACATAAATAGACATGTTCAGTCCACACAGGTCAAAAAAAAAACTCCACATAGCACCACGTATCCGACACATAAATTCACACATAGTGCACCTATTCACATTAACTTGATCCTGTTAACCACAAGGCCAGAGATTTGTAAATTAGGTCTCTTGGTGATGGATTGCTGAGTTCACTGAATAAGCCTCCTCAAGTCTTAATGGGCACGAATGTTCAAGACTGGAAAAGTTCCCGAACATCAGCAGGTATTAGAGTGAAACTCCCTCAACTCTACCAACACACACAGCATGCTCATAAGACGTAGGTTCTCAAACAATTACTGGGATTCACCTGCTCCCTGCCACCCGGTTGCACTATTAAAGCAGTATATGTTCTTTTATTCTAGAATAACCTGAGATTAAACACAGGTGAGTAAAAAAAAAATAAAGTCAGGTAACTGAAAAGTAAGACACTTAGTACATTAACAACGGTTCTTTCATTAACAAAAGCAACCCAAATGGTCAAATGTTTTTTTTATTAAGATATTAATATCAATACAAGTCGTAAAAAAGGGAAAAACAATTGATCTGAGAAGATTCTATATAAATATCTATTTTAATAACTTGTGAAAAATTGGCGTAAAGATTTAAAAAAATAATAATTTCGATACAGACTTTTAAATAATTGCATAATTACATTTTATTGTCTAAATAATTTAAATATAAATATGTAAATATTTAATCATTATTTTTTATATTTTAGTATGTTTATTTGCTTTATGTTTGCTGCATTTTTCCAGAATAAACCCAGATGCATTTTTACCATAGCTGTTTTTTTATTTTGTTTTAGATACATGGGGAAATAAGTATATCACTTCCTGTTCAGAAAGCACAAGTGATCCAAAGGTTTGCACTCAGTCACAGATCCAACCAGAACAATAATATGTATTTAGATGGAAATCATTAGTACAAATATTCCAGAGCAATAAATAAATAAATAAATAAATAAATAAAACTAAATTCATATGCAGCATGTTTAAAGTATTTTCCTCTTTTATTCAGGATATCAGAAAGACAATGTTCTAAAATCCTATCAAAGGTTTATCAATGTTTCTGTACACAGTAATAACAACCCCTTGTGTATATACACATGAAACACGTAACTGAATGTGTTTTGATATGAAACAAGATTTTACAGTGCTTCATTCATAGCACATGCTGTAAATGCTCTAAATATTTATTAGTTCTACCTGGTGTACACGTACAACTATATTTTGGAAAGGTAATGAGGCAAATTGATGTTGGAATAAAACAGGATGTACTGGTCATAATGTTCTAACCACCTGCTTATCCTATCTGAATGACATATTTTACAACACTGAAGTCTTTGTGTGTATAAAATGCAGCCCAAAGAAAAAAAACAATGGCTGATTTTGCAATTTTTAATAAAGCAAAGTGTTAACAAACTAACAAACATCAGCTTGTTTAATGGCATCTAGTTTTCACAAATAGTAAACCTCAATGAAATATTCCACTGTTTTTGACAGGTATATGGCTAATTCTACATGAATATATGATCCAGTGCTTTACATACAATGACTTTTATCCTCTTTCCTTTACACTGCTTTTAATATTTTCTTCTTTGTAAACTACTTTGAGCTGCATTTTGATGTATGCAAGCTGCCATATAAATAAGGCTTATTATTATTATTATATCCTATGAAATTAATTGATTCTAAATATATAGATATTTGTTTTTCTATAATCTCCTAATTCAATTAACCATGCTTCAAAACAAACCAACCTTGTTTTACAACGTCTACAGCATTTGGCAGACGCCTTTTATCCGACTTACATTTTATCTTGTTCTATACAAATGAGCAGCTTTGTTCAAGGGCCCAGCAGTGGCGTCTTGGTGGACCTGGGACTCAAGATCATCGCCTTCCAATCAGTAGTCCAACAGCTTAACCATTACGCTGCCACATCCCCAATGGATGGAGTGATGCTTGCAAAATACAAAACGAAATGAAGACTTAATTCACAGTACATCATCATTAAACACTAGTTTTTAATTTTAATTAACTATTTACATCTTCATGACTTTCTTTCTCTTGATGTATTTGCAGTCTGCTGTGGTTGGCCATTTAAATGATAGTGGTTTAGAAAACAGATGCTCTCGCTGGTATTTGAAGTAAAATAATAAGATAAGGTATATAAAAGGAAATCTCCAGAAGCCTTAAGGGTGCAAAGAGCACAAGTGTGCTTTTTTTCCTAAGAGTTTGTGAGACTGCATTCAAAAACAGAAGTTTAATTCTACCTCATTCAGTTGATTTGCATAGTGGAAGGGTGTTGGTTATATTGAGGAAATACAGTAAGGTTGTAAATATTTTTACACAAATAAGCAGGAGTTTACTGGGTCTCGTTGCCTGTGAGTCCTAACCAATGTCCTATATGAAACCTACACCTACTCCTAGTCTTGCCTCCATGACAACATTGAACAAGGAGGATTTTTACCATGCACTCTATCATCTTTTTTTCCCCTCCCAAAATGCTTTTGGTGTAGAAACCCACATACACTGTCCAATCAACATACAAATTACACAAAAGGACAGATCACAGGTCCACTGGATTAGTGGAATTTTTTTTTTTTAACAAAAAGTTAAATTCTCTTTGCCCTGTTTGGTATTTTGAGGAAATGGCACAATAACACATGTAGTTGTAATGGTAATAGCTCTATCTCTTAGCAGTTAGCATTAACCAGTTGGGATGTAATGATCACAACATGAAGGAAAAATCGTTATAAGAATTAATACAGTAATTAACTTCAAGCAATTGCTCCCTAAATCTCAAATGAGAACTAATAGTATATATTTTTTATTAGTAATTGAAATTTTATAGGAGGATATTTAATTATGGATACATGTACAGTTGACTAATACCACACAACTTATGCTGTGATGCTGGGAAGCATTTTTTTTTTCTACCATCACTATTGAATGGATCATATAACACATTTTTGTTTATGTTATAATTAATTATGAACTGGAACATTTCTGAAAGGATTTAACTCATGTTTCATGTCATCAGAGATATATTACTACAGTGTAGAGTTGGCTAAAACCTGAGCAGGAATGGAAAAAGGGTGTCACACATAGTCACTGTGGTATTCAGGTACATCTGAAGCAGCAAAACTTCCAAATCTTTAGTCCTTACACTACTGAAAGATCTCCATTATACTGCACAAATGAAACAGTGATCATGTTTTGTTAGTTTTCCTTTGTGTTTTTTTTTTTAATTAAAATTACTTCAGTATTATTTCTACTGTAGCATGAGGTAGCTGTATTTGAAACATGAAACGAATAGCTATAAAACATTTGTAGGTTGTGGGTTGCTTTGTAGAGCTCTATGAAACTAAACAAAGTGGGTGGAGCCACTTTCAGGGTTAATCCTCTAACAATAAATCTAGTGTCCTTTACTGAATATGACAACAACGTGCGTCACGGTTTGATGAGCGGTGTCTTTGAAATTATATAATTATGATATCTGGTTGTTTAACAAATGGCACCTTTAATTTCTGAACATGTATATTGCTTATAATATTAGCATAACAATGTAATAAGCTAATAATTTCTACATAACTTTTTTTTAACTTCTTGTTTAATGCAGATTATTTTTATCGAATTAACTTTCCAAATTTCACTACATCACATTTAAAGCTTTATCAAAGAAGTTTAACGTCTTTTTACCCACAAATATAGAAGTCAATGTCACGGCCTTGAACCACTCTTTTGATAGATGTTCAGAGATCTCACAGGGTGAGGTCGTGTTTGGTTTTTTTAAAAAAAAATGCAGTGTAGATATTTTTGGCTGGTAAGGAGGAAAGAAGGAACTAGTCTCCATATTGAATATCAAATTAAAGTACTTTGTAAACACTTTCCGAAATCATGATGCTTTTCATTCTCGTCCGTCCTCTCAGTTCTGTGGTTTATCGCTGGGCCAAATATGCGGAACCTATTATGTTACCTACCGTTTCAGCTTCCCATTTTACCACAAGTGCTGAACATTCGATATGTAGACAGGACAGACAGATAGACAGACAGAAAGAGAAGGGCAGGCTTTATACAGCTCAAGGTTATTAGAAAATAAAGCAGAGGTCCAATAAATAACAAGCTCGATCCAAACGGAGCCAGAACACAAAACAATGTCTGTTTAAAATGCTTATGTGAGTGAGTGTAGAATGACAAACATAATCTCAGGATTAGACATTACTGGTTTGCTCTTTTTAATGATTGTTATACTT
>JAOTRN010000053.1:7529289-7540398 GCA_028566695.1 Bagroides melapterus
AGCGGATCAAATTCAGTAGTGTAAGCAGCAAGCATTAGCAAAATCCAGCTTTCTGTATCTCATGCTTTTTTTTTTTTAAAGACTTTCTATTTAATTATTTTGTCATTCATTTTAAATTGGTTCTTGAAGAATGTTTTACAACAATAAATTTGGCACACAATTCGGCAGTTTGAATGCATTGCTCAACTCATGAGCCATGACGGTGTTTTTTCAAGTTAATAATTAGTTATCAAAACAGACAGAAACAAATTTAAAATAATCTAGGATTTTGTATTTAAAAATCATGCTAATAATTAATTTGATTGTGCCAAAAGACCACCACAAGTATAGAGTTGTATAAATGCTAGGAATGTGACCCTTGGAAACCAGGAAAGCACCTTATAAAACCACCTACAAACATAGCAAAACAACAGAAATGAAAAAGATTGTGTACCTGTTTTGGGTTCGTCCATGGAGAAGGCTTTATTTTCCATAAACATGTTCTGTGAGCTTTGCTCTTTCAGGATGTTCTCGTACCCCACACCATGGTTTGTATAGACATCGGAGGGGATGGATGATACGCCGTCTGATTCGTCAGTTAACTGGCACAGCTCGGGCACTGAGTAAAGCAGCAGGAACACCCAAGCATTAGCCACCAGTGCTATAGTGAGGGTTGGGTCGTCCCATGCAGGGCTGCCTTGCTGGCTATTGCCGTAAGTGTACATGACTATCCATGCAACCCAAATGCCCATTGAGAACATTCCAGTGAGCAGGATGAAGACACCCTCCTTGTGCCAGCGCTGGTGCTCGCCGAACAGGGTTGATATGGATGCCACAAAGACAGCCACCATAAGGACCATAACATAAATAAGAGCCATTACAAAGTCTGCATTGGCAATCAAGCATGGCACAGGCTGACCAGAGGTGACATTACTGGGCTGGCGAACCATGGTGATAATCAGCCATTCTGTGTTGATGATCACTTCGACTAACCAAAGTGCCAAGGCTCCGAGGCATAGTGCCCAGGCTCGGGGGGCCTTGTTGTACCTGGACAGGATGTTTAGATTTACGGCTTTCATAAGAAGACAGGAGAAGCAGGCTGCAAACAACACACCAAACAGGAAGCGGCGCGTGGTACATGTGGCAAAGTCCAGGCCCACAATGAAGGCAAATGCCAGCCCAAAGAGGCCCAGAGTTCCCACTAGTAAACCAGCGTCCAATGGTAATGATCTACGCCGCCTGTTATCTGACATAAATGGCAGGCTGGCAAGGAGAACCATCAGCAGTATGAGGCATACCAACACTCCGGCAGTGGCGAATGCCTCCAGTACGATACCCCAAACTGCACCAAGATCACACAGGTTATAGTAGAGAGCGCTCACGTTGGAGCCACAGCCCTGTGGTGCCCCTGTTGAGCCAGGCACAAATGCAATCAGGGCAAGTAGAAGGTTCCAGAAAGATCTGGGAGTGAAGCGATCCATGGCTGAGGTCACCTGTGTTCAGACACATAAGAGACCAGACATGAACCAAAAGAAGCATTTAGTGAGGGGTAGACAGAGGAGGCACTTTTGAAGAAGAGGCAATCTTTACAACTAAAATTAGACAAAACACCCAAACAGAGAGATCAGAAACTGAATACAACCTCAACATTCATATTAAATAATCACAAGTTTGTGCATGCTTAAAAGAGGTGCCATGCCCAGATGTGTGACTGTGTGTATTTGTGCTTATGTGTATGGGAACAAAACAGAAGGTCTTGCACTGAGAACAGGAATATCTAGACCTGGTGTTGTTCCACAGAACTCAGTTAATCATTTGTGAGTTTTACACAATATTGACTTTATTTTCAAAGGGTAGGATTGGGGCATTCTTAGAGAGAACTGGACTGTTTTCCTTTTACAAAAAAAACCCAAAACAAAACAAAAAAATTAGCTGTGCAGTGAACCGTTTTCTGTTGTTTTAAAAACAGATAGATGTACACGCAGAGAAAACCATTGTTATAGAAAGATGATGGTTACAAAAATGTACAGAACCCCTTTTTGTGTTTTAGGTAGTGTTGTGTATAGCTCTTGGAGTAATTTAAGTAATTTAATTTAAGTGACATCAGAAGATGATTCAAACAAAAGTTGAAAAAAACCTTAAAAAAAAAAAAAAAATCAAGTGCACCTTTTGATAGACACTTAATTAATCATATGCCAGTGCATTCAATCAAATGCAATCAAAAGTTTTTTGGTTAATTACAGAAAATTGTTTTTAAAAAATTGCTGATCAGTCACATAAAAGCATATGTACTGTAGTTCAATGTCTAAGCCAAAAGAGCTTCACTTGGTGGCATTTCAAATTGCACGTATTTATTTCTCTTTACACCTCTCATTTCTCTTCACATAGGCTTCCTGCAACAATACTTCAGGATTTATAGCTGTTCCGCTATAACGTGACCGGCTTTGTTTATTCTAAACATACTTCTCATTTCCTATCCACAATTCTGATCTCTGTGTGTCATGTCACATCCACAGCAAAATCCACAGTGCTGAATTTAGACTTAACTTATTGTTAAAAGAAATAATTTAACAACTATTACAATGCTGATTATTTCCAAGATTATTAAAAAACACTGTTACAGTAAATTACACTTAATACACTGTAAGTGTTAACCCAAAAAAATGAGACACAGCTGTAAAACAGGTAAACGAGTACAATCTAAATAATCTAAACTAACTACTAAGACTGTTTAATAATATTAATCCATCCGTCATCCTTCTAACCTAAAATTATGATCAGAGTTGCGTTAGGTTTGACAGACTCTGATTCACACCAATCAGATCACGAAGTCGCTGAGCGATAGCCAATCAGATTCGGGTAGAGGTGGGTTAAAGAGAAGCTCAGCACACACCTGCATAAATCAACAAAGTAGCATTATGTGCGTATGATAAAATAGGACTGTGTTTTATTACACTCGGAAAAAAACGTTTCTCGTCTAAAATCGTAAACACCGCTATCTAGGCACTACAAACTTCACCAAAATATTTAATTTTCGTTAAATATGCGTAGAATCTCTGGGAAAAAAGTTACTCCGAGTGTCGACTATAATAGCCTATTCACATGGTAAGCTAAAAGTAATTCAGTAAAAAAAAAAGAATAAAAACTTTCTTGTCATGTTTGACTTTATCTGCAAAGAATAAAGTTACCCAATAAAGCTTATCCTTATAAAAAAAAATCATGAGAAAAACTGCACTTACTTGAATGAAGCTGTAGTAAGAGATGAACTCCGCTACTATAGTCGTCTGTTTAAAATCACTTTAGTTCAGTGTTTGAAAGAAATTTTTACATTGCGAAGACAAAATTGGTAACTTAGTTGAGGAAAAAAAGATTTTAAACCCTTTTAAGTGATCCACTTTTTGTGTTTCAGTTCATATCTTCATAAGCATTGATCCGAACAGGTTTGTAATCTGCCTTGCTCTTCTCTGATAGTGTCGTAACGAACCTGCTACTTCAGTAGGCGAGGGGACGCGCGTGCGTGTGTTCGTATGAGCACGCGCACAGCGTGAAGTCGTGCACTGTTTAGTCCGTCAAGAAAGATGACTTCAACCTGATAGTGTGGTCTTTACTGAGTGCTATGTTTCTGTGGCATATTTAATACATATTTCACACAATAATCAGTGTCTTGCCTAATTTGTAACACAGTACAATGGAACACAGTACAAGCGCGCGCGCACACACATACACCCACAGACACACACACACCATGATCCTAGTAGTTATTACACTCTAACAATTTTTGCCTTTTTTACAGGTGCTGTAATCATAAAATATGCCCACTGCATATTCCAGGGCTCATAGTGTTAGTGTTAGTGATAGTGTTTTCAAATAATAGATCTGTCCGAAGGCAGCTTTTCCAAAATCCTTATAGAGATTTAGATGAATAGGAATTCGTTGAAAGAAAGTAAACTGAAAAGGGAACACACTGTCTTCTGAACAACACGAGTTTTCTTACTGTTATTACAACTACTACTACAAATTCTAATAATATGAATACAAATACTAGTAATAACAATTTAATAATCATTATCTTGTAATACAAGTGAAACTGGTTGTGCAATATTTACAGGTGGACGGCAAAGAGTTTAATAAAGAGTTGCAGGATTTGCACGTAACATCCTGTTGGATGATGACACTGGGACATCTTGTGATACGAATGCAAATCTTATTGCTGATGTCATGAATTCTACACAGATAAAATCATATCGTCTCTTTTATAATACTAATCCGCAATACTCAGTGATCCTTGTTCCTGATCAGGACATGAAATAAAGAGCCATATTTGCATGCGTTCCCTCCTCATTCAGCGTATACTCTCTCTCTCTCTCTCTCCTCTCTGTGTGTGTGTGCGCGCGCGCGCGCGATTACTTGCATGCTCACACCCGTTTCCTTCTTTGGGTTAGTATTATTTTGCTTACTCGATTTAGCCAGCATAGACTTTTAGGTAGTCAGTCTTCTTGTGTTGATAAACTAAACAGCTAAAGTAGATCTTATCTGTCTCTTTTGTGTTTATCACTTCAGTGAAAGTGTCTGAAAGTGCCTATGTTTTGAAGAGCATGCAACGTTGATGCTAAAGCAAGCACAGACTTTTCAGACATTACAGCTCTAAATACATTAATGATATTTGATCATTAAATTGCTGAGTATGGCTTGAGTAGTTCATTTGATGATGACTGAGAGCAATATTATAAGTAGTTAAAAATAGTACCTTGTATAGTGCTTTGATCGAGTGTCAGTATAAATGGATATAAAGTGACACCTAGTGGGGAGTTTAAACACAAACTAACGGATCTGTAATAGTGTTTTGTTAAGTAAATTGTTAAGTAAAGTCCGGGCAGAAAGCTGAAAGAAATACAAGCCAACATTATTTTAAATGCTTTTTATTTCGTAGCTAATCAAGATACACACATTTCTTTGCAGAGACTGAAGTGACAGCTACAATTGCCAGTATAACCAAATAAATTTTGAAAAAACAAACAAACAAAAAAAAAGACAAAGGCTGTCAGCGATAGAAGATCAGAACTGCTGACTCTGTTATTTCCTTGGAAGGGCTTGGAAGGTCAGCAAAATCCCCACAAGGATCAGGGTGCCCTACTGCACCAATGCAGTACTGCAAAATGTACAAAAAAAAAAACATTAATCTAACACATCATACATGCAGAAATTATAACAAAACAGATATGTTGTTTCCCTGAAAAAAAATATTTACATGTTCTGTATGGCATCCAATTGGTTTGATCCCAGAGCACAGAGCCATCACTGCCTTCTTCTCATTAAACACTCTGAAGGTGACAAAGCCAGGCTCAAACTGACCTAACATGAAAGAAGACATGGTAATTAACTTATTAACATATTCTTTTTTCAAGTTTCATGTTTATTTCAAGTTAATATTTTGTCCATAAAGTCACTTGTTATTGAACCTAATATTGAATTTTTTAATCCTCCCACAAACTCTCTAAACGACTTTAATTATTTAATTACAATTTTCAATTTAAAAGCATGAGACTATGAATTGTAATAAGGAGGTACTTTGTCAAAAAAAAAAAAAAGGGAAAAAAAAGGATAAATGAAATTGCTTTGAAGTGAGATCTTTTTCACAGCTTACAGTTTAGAATAAATAACAATACAAACCTTTTTCAGTTGGACCATAAAGGTTTGTTGTTGAATCCTTGTCACCTGTATCATATACCACTGGGACAGAAGGACCGCTATCCGCATTACACTCTCCTGCTCCAAACCTCACTGGATATTTCTGGAAAATGATGATACATGACATATTAAAAGGAGAGTTACAAGAATATTACATTGAAAGACAGAGTATATATGACAGAGTATATATAAAAACAGAGTATATATGTATGATGTGTGTGTATATACTGTATATATAAATTGTGCAAATACAAGATGTTGTATATGCAACCAACCACAGAAGTGTGCAACTATACCTTAAATAAATGGTAGAGGCTTCCGCCATTTTGTTTGAGGAATTTGGTTTCAGTGTGGTAACGCAGTGTTGCAGTGTTTGGCCAGTTTTGGAGCTGAACGTCATTAGGAACATGCCACACTGCCACATCCTCCCCAGTAATGTCGTAGTAACCAGGATTCTATAAAGCAATGCTCTGGAGGTTAGGTAGACCCAGAAAGAAAGAGCAAATATTTTCCAAACCAGTTTTATAAAATCAGGAAAATAAACCAGTTGTGAATATTAGGAGCTCTGTATGTCCTTACAATCCAGTATTCCTGGGATAGGATTAAAATCCAATGCAGCTCTGACCAGGATAAAGCACTTACTAAGATGAATAAATTAATTATACAAATTATACTAAGTAATATAGCTCTAAATGCATGGTTGTTTATGATGTACTGTGGTTCAGTAGTTAAAACATGCCTGATGTCTGTAAAATGATGTTGAAGGTATATCGAATATCATAGGAATGCAAGAATAGCTTATGATAACCTAACAACTGAACACAATTTACTGAACATCTGCTTATGAGAACCAACCTACGTATAAGAATGTCACAAGTCAGCTTAAAATATAATTTCCAGGTAGCAAGTCAGCTGATTTACATTTATTAGCCACAATTGCACTGTTTTTATTAATAAGATAATTCAGTTAAGTTCTCATACTTATTGTATAAAAATGCCACTCCCCTGTTTGTGCCACTCCAAACAATGTCAATTTAAGTACCTTCATATCCATCAACAAAATAGCAACCGGATTCAGAATATCTCAAATTTAGTTTACTAATGCAGTTTCTGACTGTTTCAAATACTCTTCACATAATGTTTAAGTAAATATATTCGTATAGAAACCTAAAATAAATTTCACCCAGTCTTTTACAGAGACATGGCTGTTGTATTCATTTGATCTGATTTGATGTGACAATCCTCTATTATATTGTTTATGGTCTTAAAGATTTCCATAAATAACTGTATAAATAATAATCACGTGCCTTGTAGTCATCACTGGTAGCACCCTCTGCAGTACCAAATGTGGCAGCGTTCCCCCAGGTTCCATCACCATCAGGACGTTCAGGATCACTACCCTGTTCGCTTGACCAGCGGTCACCTACAGTGCATTTTCCATTCATGTTGTTCTCATGCACGCTGGCTACCAGTGTCCAGCCACCTCCAGCTGTGGTCATGTCACAGAATGCCTGGTATACCATACCGTTTGCTGTTGTTAGGTAATAGATGCCATCTGAAGAATAACAGAGCAGAAAATGTTAGAAACAGAATTTTAAAATACTTTGGCTTGTTGTTTAGATCTCATGCTGGAAAAGCTCTCACCTGTTGTAGCTCCAAATTTCTCCTTGATGTCCTTGCAGCTTCGACTGAGAGTTCTTAACCTGGCATGATACTTTCCAAGCTCTGGGTTTATATACGTGCCATTTTTATCAATGATTGGCTTTGGGGTGACCAACCCGCCTGCAACATGGAAAAGACCCCAGTGTAATAATAATAAAAAGAGGAGACAGAGAAGACTGCAAATTGACATGTAACAAAAAAACACAGTGAAAACTTAATTCATATCAGTCAAATCTCTAAAGAATCTGAAGCTTGAGTTGAAACAGCTGTGACTTTTTTAATAATATCCACTTACCCAAACTGAAAAATTGAGTTTGGTGTACAAGGACACATATCATGAAGATAATTCTGTGCAGCATTTTGCAGCAGTAACAGTGACACCGTCAGTGACTCTTCTATCTGAGGCTTCTCCTGATGTCAAACAGTCAGTGTGTTTACTTTTTATAATACATTTGGAGTTACCCTTTGATCAGGAATTTTTTTTGTTACTCAATATTTATCCCTAATGATTAAACACAGAGTTAAAAAAAAGAAAAAAGGAAAACCTGAAATTTCTAAATGTTTAAATAATTGCGACAAATGACACATAGCAGATTTCTCACTATGGCATTGAACATTGTGAACTTGCCTAGGATTGAAATTTCCTAATCTTTATATACAGGGTAACCTCTAAAAAAAATTACCTCAGTAATATCAAACTTGTTTCCTAAAAATTCTTAAATTTACTGTACATGACCAAAAGTATGTGGTCACCTGTTCCTATTTGGTTCTTCCCCAAGCCGTTGCCACAAAGTTAGAAACATAGAAATTTCTAGAATATCTTCACTGGAACTAAGAGGACCAAGCCTGTTTCATCAAAGGAATGTTTATGAAGACATGGTTTGCCAAGGTGTGTGTAGAAGCTGAATGGCCGTAACCCATGAATTCATGCTATACCAAATCATTTGATCAATTAGTACCTGATTACAACACTCTTGTGGCTTAATGAGCACAAATCCCCATAACCAAGCCTCAAAATCTAGACGCACTGTTTACTTCTACAGTCTATCTAACGTTAACACAGCAGCAGTAAAATAAAAGGATATATATGGATGGGGAACAGTATATACAATAATACATTAAAATATAAACTATATCTGATAATTAAACTGACAGCAATAAGTGCAAACAATTTAATGATATCTCATTTTACCAAATAATATACTAGGAAATTTCATGATATTTTTATATATATTACTATTGATTTGATTTTTAATAATAAGATGAAGAATTTATTATTGTCTAACATTACAGTGGAATTGTTTTCATCACATATTCCAGCTTTGGAGGTCAGGGTTACAGGAGCTCAGGCTCAGCCGTGGTACAGCGCCTCTGGAGCAGGATGGCTTAGCGGCAGCTTGATGGTCCTTGAGCTTGAATCCTGATCTTCCAAATAACAACTCGGAGCCTTAAACACTTGAATCACCACTGCATTAAAAGATGATATAAAAAGTAATGATTAATTGCTTACATAAACATATAATAGCATGAAGCTGTATTATATGCTGGGGATACTGCCCCATATTTTTTTTCTAAGGTCAAAATAAGTTTAATTCTTTCTAAGGAAATTTTTTTGATTTCAGACACTTTTGTACTGTAATAATATAAGTCAAAATTCTGCCAAAAATGTACTACAAAATGTCACTTACTCCATGTGGAAATAAAGTTGAGTCAATTCAGTGATACTGAACAGTGTTTCCAGGTCTGGAAAAAGCATTGTTATATCTTGATGGTCCATCATGACCTGGTTGCTAAATAAACATTTTTTGAAGTTTATATCAAGTTGCCTGTTTTATGCCCTTAAATGATGGTTTAAGACCAAGATGACCCATTACCATCTGGCAACGAAGAGTCTTTGACTTTATAAACGTCTTTATGCTCACTTGAATGCATTTTAAGTCTTTTTTGCCATTAATGGTTGAATATCATCTGTCAGATTTACTCTTCTATAAATGTACAATGGACAAAGAGTTGCTTGAACTTGAGATCTGTGATGTTCTTTACAGATAGGAATCCATGGATAGAAGATTGCAAGCCTTAGCCACACAGTAATCATTATCACTGGTCTCCTTTCTCATTCATTTGCTTATGATCCATGTTCTTGTTATATTCTCCAGCTGTGTCACCCAAAAAAGACTCTTTTAACCCATGTCCACATTCTAGACCCATTTTCATGCTCTCGTTGTTTTGTTTATCAGGAGCATAGTGATTGATGTGCTGTGTTCCCTGCTGCGTGTGTTTGACATACGGTGAGAGGCTACACATGATAACATCTGGCTAGCTAGAGAGAGGGGGGAAAGATGAAGTCAAACACACTAATCAGAGAGCATAGAGAGTGTAGAGAGAGGTCATTCATAGGGCACAAGGTATTTCTAAGCAAAATTTATACGTGTCCCAGTGGGTGTGTGGATTAGCATGTTGTGTAGGGCATAACTGGTTTAAAACCATTCAAAAATATTTTTTTTAAAAAACATTTACTGGTGCAAAATATGTTCACATGAATGCTGGGCCCCTTTCACTATAATAATTGTAACTACCAGGGTTACTAAACTACCAGTGTTTAGATAGGAGCATATTGTAAACAAGCTAATTTATTATAAAACAGAATATTATTTGCTAATCAGTTCCATTCTTTCTGTAGTCCATGCTTGTCTGTTGATATCAGTCTCTTTTTAGCAGTGACAGTAACATATTCATGTGACATCTGCTTCAGTGCAGAATAGAATAAAAGAAGTTTGCAGATTATTCAGATTATGATTCACCTTAGCATGAATTGATCTAACGATTTCCATCAGAGACGTGCTGTGTGTGTGTGTGTGTGTGTGTGTGTGTTGTGTGACCTGTGTGTGCAGAATACAGTGTTTGCTTAGGGGGGGTTGTCGTTCTTGATGCACCTGAAAGCATTCCAAACTGAAAGCCCTATCGAGTCCTGTCTCACCAAAAATAAACAACATGGCTGGCAGAAGCAGTTTGCTTATGAACAGGAAAGTGCTGCATCATCGCTCTCTGCTCCACCAAACATGCTCAGAAAAGGCCTGCTGTGTAATCTAGCCTTGAAAAATATGTCACACATATCTGTGACGCATACCCAGCCAAAAGATTCTGCCTGTGACCTACAGTTTCCTTGTAGAAAATAATCAGTGAAGTGTAATGTTGAGACTTCTAACTGTCAGTAATTTAGGCAGGTTATAATTTATTATCACTATTATGATAATATTATCAACAAGTTCCTAGGGGAACAACTCCATAACAAATTGGCGCGGGCAGACAATACTGAGGCCCTCTGTAGGAAAGGACAGAGCAGGATGTTCTTTCTGAAGAGGCTACCCTTTAATGTGTATACTAGACTGCTCCAGGAGGTTTTACTAGTCTGTAGAGGACGGTGTTATCCTCTTTGGTCTGGTCTGTGGTGTGCTGGAGGGGTGGTTGTGCCAACAAACTGGGCAAGCTGGTGAGGAAGGCCAGCTCTGTGCTGGGGATGAAACTGGACAGAGTGAAGGCAGTGACTGAGATGAAGATGAGACAGTTAATATCTATCATGGGTAATTCTTTTCATCCTTCTATGCCTTAGGAGCATGTTCATGTTCAGCCATACATTCATCCCCAAGATTTCTGGGGCTCTCTTATATGCCATCGTTCATCATATTCCACAATGCAGCCATAAGGTTGTTTCTCTGATTTATGGCATTATACAATCTGCAGCAAAATATGAAGCACAAATGAGTATCAATGTCAGTAAAG
>JAOTRN010000053.1:7540757-7553267 GCA_028566695.1 Bagroides melapterus
AAAGAGCATTAACTATACAAATGTGTACTTTTTCTGTGATACTGGGAGATTGTGGGCAGGTATTTTTGAGATACAGCTATATTTAGATATAGGATTGCTTTTTGTCAGAGATATGCTTCAAGGACGTGCAGTGAGTCGTATCACAATTCCAATACAAATCTGATACAAATTTCTAGTCTGATATGAAGTTATCCACTGTTATGTTTATTATTTAATCACTTATCAAACTTATCAGATTTATCATTTTGGTTTGAGAGATTAGAGATATTTTATTTTCTTTAGTACTTGAGAATTCATTGTATAAATCTTAAATACGTCAGATTTTAAATTTGTGACAGAATTTATTTACTAATTGTTGGCAAATTATAACCATTAATACCCAATACTGAAATAGTTTCAATAAAAGACAAGAAAATGTTTTAATTAACTTTATGAATAATATTTGGCAATGTTGCATTTTGGATTATAAAACAAACAAACAAACAAAAAACCTACTGTAGGGTAAATGTGTTTTTTTTTATTGGGTGATATGAATTAAGTACAGTCCCAAGCAATATTGGCATGTCTGTGAGCTCGCATGGCACCACTGGAAAGAGAAGAGTTCGAGGCATTAGCAGACTGTCTTTGATGGCAGGACCTTTGAGGATGAAGCGGTGCTCCTCTCAGAAGCAACACATCCTTCACAACCCCTCTGAAGCGTTTACTGACAAAGCAGTAGAGGAAGAAGTTCACAGCTGTGTTTAGCATGGCTAGCATGTTGGCTAGGTCATATGCCAAGTGCACGCGCCAGTCTCTGTGCACAGATGCTACATAAAGGTGGTAGAGTACTACGGCTGTTCGGGGTGCCCACAGCACTGCAAACACAGACGTGATGGCCAGGAGCATTGCTGTGGTTTTGCCCAGTCTGCCTGCTGGTGCCAGCTGCTGCTGCCTGCTTTCATCCTGACACCGGTGCTGGCGCCGTCTGAGACGCAAAACAATGAGGGAGTTGAGCACTAGGAAGATACTGCATGGCAGGAAGTAGATGATAGTCACATGGGCCCATATGAGGGCAAAATCAACTGCACCAGGTGGTCGGCTTACCCTCCACATGTCTGACCACCAGAAAAAGGGCACACCTGATGCCAGCGCCACTACCTGGACTGCAGCGACGATGCGCCGAGCCCGCGCCGGGTAGCTGATCTGACGATGGAGCAGTGGATGGCAGAGTGCAACATAGCGATCCACAGTGAGTGGTACGGTGGCCCAGATCGAAGCATGATTTGCAGCAAACTCCAGCATGCTGACTGATCGCAGCAGAACAGTGGGCACCTCACGGTGGAACACAGCAGTCTCCAGCAAGAACCCCACAAAAATGATGAAGAGTTGGCTGAGCAGGTCTGAGCTGGTCAGTGCCATCAGGTAGACATACAGGGCCTTCTGGGTGCGTGCAGTCAAACGTGACAGAGCCACCAGTGTTAAGATGTTCACTAGAAAAGAGAAGCAGTCGTTATAGTGGAGGGCATGCAGAAGGAAAAGGAAACTGGGAAAACAGAGAAAGGTGAATGGAGTGGAAAAAGAAATGGGTTATATCTTCTGAGGGAATTTCTCATTATATATTTTTGTGCTTTTCAGTGAAATTAATATACTTAATTTGTTTAACTCGCCCATTGAAAAAGTGCAGGTCTGTTTTTACTGGGGTCATATCTGGGGTCAACTTCTCAGGCAAGAGAAAATCTGCCAGCAGCCACTGCAGGGCCAAATATTGATCACGTATACCAATTATATATTTAATATAAGTCTCGCCAATCATGTAAGCAACAAAGTGAACTTACTTCATACCTGAACATTAAACCACACACATTTTCTGACTATTTCTCTGGCCTGTGTTGTGTTATGGACATTTTTTAGATAAAATCTTGAAATGACAGCATATTAAACCACATTATTGCAATGACATTAAGCTAGCGTCTCCAGTTACACTTGATCTCTGGAAAGTCTTCTTTTTTCCATAACGGTTGTTATAGTGGTCACATCAAAAGTTGATTTTGAACCTTGACCAATGCTAAGAATGCATTTGTGCAATTATGAAACAGTGGTCTTTGGGTTCTTGGGTTAGGTTTTCCATTGCATTACTGAATTTCTGTGTTATGTGTAATGTTTATAATTATACATCATTTTTGGCCTTTTACTTGAAGGCTGCCAATACTTTTGGAATTGACTGTATATTGTGGTGCCAGTCACTCCTCACTATAATACACATGAGATCAATCTATTTTTTTTTTGCGCATGAGATCATTCTAGTTCTTGTTTTATTGTTTTCAGACATTTAGGACACCTCCTGATCTCCATGTGCAGTTTGTAGCATTTTAAGCAATAAATAACAGCCTGTGGTCTATCATAAGATGTCTCTTTTTTGGAAAAAGTCACAACCCCACAATATTTTCGATCATTGCTGAAGACGTGAAGCATTTGGGAAAAAAAAAGGAAGCATAAGTTACATTGCTAGTTATGCTAGCTTTAATAACTAACTAACTATAATGAATCAGGTGGTTGTATTTTCATTTTTTTTATCTAATAAATAGCATGTGTTCGCATGTATCATATGTTCCAATGTCAGTCATCGTAATGAATATTCAGTAGCTAGATAACCAGTTTCAAGGCCAAATAATTTCATGTGCTAATGATCAAAGAGCAACACAGTTAGATTTAACAGTTAGCGTTTACTAGTTAAACAACCTTTTCGTGTCTAATGTTGAGTATTGATTTCTGAGTATTAGCTAGCTGGCCAGTTAAGTTACAATTAAAAAACAAAAAGAAATTAAGCAGCCGAAAAGATTATAATAAAGAAAGAAATAATTGGAAAAGCTTCATATGTTAGGTTGTATTAGGTGCTTGCAGAATATTGTCTCCAGGTGGATGATGGTCTGTAAAATGATCACTGATTATACCGGAAATTATTGTAAAATCTTAATATATTTACAATGATGTTATTATTGAAAAAAAAAAAAAATTATAAATGTTTAACCAATGCAGTGTGAAGTACAAACAGAAGAAAACAATAAGAAATACCAGGTAACACACAATTATAGGCTCATATAAGGCTCAAATAATGCCTGTTTTTCATTATTTCTAGCAAATAACAATATATTTTTGGTCTATATTATAAACAAAGTATATATAATATATTGCTGGTGATACCGCAATTAAAAAATCTCTTCTCAGCAGGTTTGATTCAGGTTTGATAATTTTTTCACAGATGACAATCCAGGTGCTCATGTTTCCTACCTGGAAATCCCACACACAGCAATATGCTGTAGTAAATAACAGGGATGTAGCCGAGAACACACTCTGATCTTTGGTACCCGTCAGTGCTTGGCTTCTGCTCCTGGTGCCCTGGCAGCGTCTCATTATGCCAGTCAGTCATGGCCCTGAAGATTCTCCTCTGCCAACATAGATGGGTAGACAACTGTAATATGGTGCATCATTAACTTTTTAATTGGAATCTGAATGATCAATTTAAATGTGTGTCTAATTCCATATTTTAAAATTTTCTTTACGTTTGTTTTATTCACGCATTACGGTTTTATTTATATTGCTATGTTTACATTACATTACATTATACTTTAAACTTTGTGAAATATTTTTTATTACTAATATGTCTCTATCAATTTCTAACTAACTTTATTTATTGTTATCTTTGCTGTTGTGTATTGAGCAACTAGCACAATCATTTTGTTTGGAATCAATAAAGTTGATCTTATCTTCTAAATATTTACTTATAAGAAACAATTGCAATCTTGTACAGATTAGCAAGACAGAGAGATAGAGATGGGAAGGACGTGAAACAGGTAAGGTGCTAACAGGTGAGGAGAGTGGGCAGAGAAGATGGAAGGAGTATTTTGAGGAGCTGATGAATGAGGAAAATGAGAGGGGACGAAGGGGGAAGGGGTGAATATTGTAGAGCAGGGACTAGCAAAGATTAGAAAGGAGGAGATGAAGAACGCTCTGAGGAGAATCAACAGTGGAAAAGCTGTTGGTCCTGATGACATACATGTGGAAGTGTGGAAGTGCCTAGGAGAGAGAGAGCAGTGGAGTTTCTATCTAGTGTGTTCAAAAGGATTATAGAGAGTGAGAAGATGCCTGAGGAATGGAGGAGAAGTGTACTAGTGCCTATCTTTAAGAACAAGGGTGAAGTGCAGAGTTGTAGCAACTACAAAGGTTGATGAGCCACACAATGAAGCTATGGTAAAGGGTAGTGGATGCCAGGCTAAGAAAGGAAGTGGATATTTGTGAGCAGAAGTATGAGTTTGTGCCCAGAAAGAGCTCTTTTGATGCAATTTTAGTTCTGTGAATGTTGATGGAGAAGTATAGGGATAGTCAAATGGAGCTGCACTGTGTCTTTGTGGATTTAGAGAAAGCATATGACAAGATGCTGAGAGAGGAGCTCTGGTACTGCATGAGGATGTCAGGAGTGGCAGAGAAGTATGCCAGAGTAGTTCAGGGTATGTATGCGCTGTAGGTCAGACAGAGGAGTTCAAGGGGAAAGTGGTGTTACATCAAGCATCAGCATTGAGCCCCTTCTTTTTTGTATAGTGATGGACAGGTTGACAGATGAAGTCAGACAGGAATTTCAGTGGACAATGATGTTTGCAGATGACATTGTGATCTGTAGTGAAAGTAGAGAACAGGTGGAGGAACATCTGGAAAGGTGGAGGTCTGCACTGGAAGGAAGAGGAATGAATGTCAGTAGTAAAAGGAATACATGTGTTTGAAATAGTGGGAGGGAAGTTACAATGAGGTTACAGGGGGCTGAGGTCGAGAAGTTGCAGAAGTTTATGTATTTGGGGGTCAACTGTCCAGTGTGACGGAGAGTGTGGAAAAGAGGTGAAGAAGGCGAGTACAGGCAGGTTGGAGTGGGTGGAGAAAAGTGTCAGTGTTGTGTGACAGAAGAGTGTCAGCAAGAATCAAAGGAAAGGTGTACAATAGTGGAGTGAGACCAGCGATGCTGTATGGATTAGAGATTGTAGCAGTGAAGAAGAGACATGAGGCAGAGATGGAGGTATCAGAGATGAGGGTGTTAAGGTTCTCTTTAGGAGTGATGAGGATGGACAGGATTAGGAACGAGCACATCAGAGGGACAAATCAGGTTGTTTTGGGAACAAGGTCAGAGAGACTAGATTGAGATGGTTTGGACATGTACAGAGGAGAAAGGGTGGTTATATTGATAGAAGGATGTTGGAGCTGCCAGGTAAGAGTCGAGAAGAAGGCCAAGGAGGAGATATAGGATGTTTAAAAGAGGATATGAAGTTCATTAGTACGAGAGTAGAGGATGCTGAGGATAGAGCGAGGTTGAAACTGAAGATTCGCTGTGGTGACCCCTAACGGGAACAGCCGAAAGTAGAAGAAGAAGTAACAATTGTAATGAAATATCAACAACTAATAGGACAATAAGTCAGCCTTGGGTACTTAAAATATAATTGCTATATCATGTAATCAAAAGTCATGGACTGTCTCGAAGGCACGTGGAGGATATGAGTGAATAATTCAGGAACGGATCAATTATCAGCCTGCCATTTTCTCCATAAAGCTCTACTGTATTCACTGCGTAACTTAATCCACCGAAGACATTGTAAAATAATAACAATAGGACGTAATTCAGTATCATAGCTGTGTTCTGAAACTGACAACAGGCTCATGTGTTAATTAGTGTGAACACAGTTAATATTCATGTGTGATTTCACAACCATCTTGTGTAGATGAGTTTTTAGAGCTGCTTTACTGAAAGTCTGAACTTGTGTCTGATTATTATTTATCATATAGCCAGTATGAAGAATCCATGTACATAAGTGAGTCATTTTACTCAATATCTACAGTTAACAAACAAATTCTGGTAGGGGATGAACACCCAACACACAAGTGCTCTGGTACTCCATCATCTCTAAATGAGATTTCACCTTCCTTGCCCCTTCCTGAAGTGCTAGAGAATAAGGAAATAATTGACGCTTCAATGTTAGATATTTGCTTTCCACAAATGGACTGGTTCATATTTTTCTGTTTAATACTGTAAAATCTGCAAAAAAAAAATCCCCATTGTCAAGGCATATTGATGAGGTAATAACGCATCTCTTGGAAACAGGTCTACTAGTGCGGCTTAAGGGCTGGTGATTATAGCAGTGAAGAGGAACCATTAAAACTAAGTACCAGATAGAAAGGTAATTCATTCTCTCCCACTGGCATTCAGACAGAGTTATCCAGATTTACAGCCTGGGACATTGTGCCTTATTGCTTAGTTGGACAGAATCACAATGGGAGGATGAAATTGAAATAGCAGCAATGATCATTCAGCTGTCTTCTTACAATTTATTTCGTTATGTCAAGCCTGCAGGGCAGGAGGTTAGGGGTGAGAAGATTACTGTGGTTAATGTGAATTACTCCCATTCCTTAACTGTGAAGAATTAATGGGTCAATATTAAAAAAAAAATAGATTTCATACCACCGCCTTTTCAACGAATAAGTATTTTTTTCTTTTTTATCTGCTCTACTGATAAAACATTGATATGCTGTATGTGATTTATGGGCTACATTAACTTTAGTGGTTATACAGTGCAGATTTGCATCAATATGCCCTTGAGCACTAATTATCACTAGAGCTAAGTGTTAACGGTCTCATTTGTTCACGCAAGCACACATACATGCTCTGCTGCACCAAATTTCCTTGAGGTAACAGCAAGGCAAATGAGTCCGTTTTTGAATTATTTAGATTAAAAACAGGGTTTGACGTGTGGAATTGCAGGAGAATTTAACAACCTTGGATCCGAACCCGGGGATGTCAAACAAGAATAATGTGGAGCTGTGAAATCCCAAGAGTTCTTGCTAGAGATGGGTTTGTTCAATGCAATTTTCACATCTATCACACATTTTAAAGTGTGTTAACGTATTAAGGGAAACATATCACATGTGCAGTGCTCATCTGGGAACTGGGCAGGCTATTACATGTATCTACTGCTACTATAGATTCCTCTGAGAAACCTCAAGCACACAGGTTGAGCTAGTTCAAATCTCCTGATGACGGCCTGCCTTCTGAACGTTACACCAACCTTTGGACAGGGAAAGTTACTGGAATTCAGAGTTGGGTTATGCTGGTTTTGCAGACAGCGCAAATTACCTGTTTACCTGTGCCTGAAAACTATTGGGAGAAAACATGGACTGAAGATGCAAACATGCGAATATGATGATATGGTGTATAATAATAAGGCTAAAATAAGAACATGGCAAGCATGAAATAAACATTTAATAGGATTCTAGTATATTGCCAATATATATGCATGGATGCCTGGTTATAACAGGTCTTTCCTTTATGCAAATGGAAGTAAAAGTTCGATATGCTTGTCAGTCAGGATTTTCTATCCCCCATTGACAAGCTTTAAGGAAAGTTCTGGTCTTTAAAGGCGTTGACCTAACTGACAAACTGAGCGGTTAAATATAAATAGGGATGTTTGAGTTTTTGATGTACGATCAAAATTCTAATGTAAACTGCCAACTCTTGATAGAGCTCTTGGTGTGTATTTCCACTTTGACTTTGATGATTAGAAACATAATCTGCATTACTAAATTTTTTTCATCTACTGGATGAAGCAAACAGTTATTGGCCATAAAAGGTCATGCAGAATAACTCAGATAAGATGTGCAGGGCTTCAGAATATCTCCAGAGCTCACAGTGGACTTCACAGCCAGTACTGGACAAGGGCAATGTTTTTTTTACCCTGCACCAGTTCACATGCTTGGAGGCATCCGTGCTTAATTCTATTTGAACAGGAAAGCGGTGGCTTAAACATGGGAAAAGCAGTTCAAACTGAGTTCTGTATTTGCAGCTGTGATCTGATGCACTTGGGTACTTTTATAATTCCGCTGGGAATCACTCCTATATTGTGTAATACTATAGCAGTCCATGTATATTTAAACACTATGATGTGAGACCTGTAAGAGCATGAACGCCTTGCGCTGTCACCATTAATAACACATTAGAGCGGGCTAATCGGTGTGAATACAGACTCTCAAATTGGTAGCCATATCATTAACACATAGAAGGTGTACCATGCCAGTGGAATAGTTCAACAGAATTGCTTGGGAATTAATATATAGGCTACGATGCATCAATTGGGACAAAGCCAGAGGTAGAATGCAGTGAATACTATCTTTAGTCTTTCTACTCCTACCAGCTTTCTCAATTATTCATGCCTGAAACAATAACCAGGCTCAAGGGCAATGGGATAACTATACGGTCCCTATTAGTATGCATAGCAGGAAAAAAAAAAGTTGAAGTCCACTGGGTTTTTGATGAATGATAGATAATGTGAATGAGTTTCCATTTGAAGTATTAAAGCTCTGTTTAACAAATGGTTTAATATGTTGGACTCTGACATGGTTATATCAGATCACACCAGAGTATTTCAAACAAATTTAATAATAGCTGATAATATTATTCAGCCGTTCATTTACTCACTAATGGCACAGCAAATTGTTATAGAATTCACTGATCCTGCGATGATTTTACATCCTGGTCCTGAGACAACAAATCTAAAGCAGATCAACAACAATCTAATGTATGTCCTCCATTATGTTTCACATCTGGCATGAGGTTTTGCTATTTTGCTGTATTTTTTGCTTTCTATGAGCTTTATCTTTATCTTCAACTGGGCTAAAAACTGTGGATCATCCAACATCACACAATTATGTCTGTAGTAATAGTTTCATCTGTGATAAGCTTCAAACACTGCAGCTTTCAGTGTTTTCCTGAAAGTCTTAGTCTATGAACATTTTCAAGTTTAATTGAGTGTAAGTGATGTCTATAGATCCATCGAGGTTGCCTCTTTGCTTCTTTGCTACTTTGCTTTGGGGGCCACCTGCTCCTCAGAAGAGTAATGATAGCACTGAATTTCTGTAAACCTGAACTCAGAGGTAAGGGATTGTGATGCTAAATATTCATAAACGTTTTGAAATGTCAAATGCTATGGAAAATTCTACTGAACGTGATATATTCTTAGGACGGCTGTTTTCTAAAAGCTCCTGTAAAAATGTCATAGTTCCATGACCATCAGGTTTTGTCTAATCCAGCCAACTCTGAAGCATCACATACTTTTTAAATATATTTATATCTGGCTCAACAGATTGAACTGAACAATATTCTTATAACTGACGTTTCACAACTAACAAAAAGTGACCTCTGGATTTATGCCATGCCCTGAACGGACATTAAAATGATATAACACAGGAGATGGCCCCCAAGTGTCATTTCGTTATCTAATTTTTAGCACAAATCATTTTAGTGAAGCTGGAATGTTTTGAATGTGATGACTTTTGTTTGAAGAGTATAAATAGTCAGCGATAATGCTGATATAAATCATCTCCCCCTAAACACAACTCTCTATATTACATCCCTTTTGCTTCAGATGAAATTTAGACAGAAAAGATACGCATATATATATATATCAGCAGAGATATATATTTACATTGTATATCATATATATGTTTACATTCTATATATATATTTACATGAACCAGAAAAAATGAGACATTTACCCCATTAAAAGAAAAAAAAACAAAAAAAAACAAAACCCCACATTCCACATTTCTGTATTCTTTTTCTTCTGTTTGTATGGACTAAAACTTAATGCTAGATAAACCTGGCCTCTGCAAACTTCATTAATTGTTTATAGAAAACTGTCACTACTGTCTACTTTGACTACACTTTCAAAAAACACAGTCAGATATTTAACATAAATCATTACTGTGAACTTTATATGAACTAAAAAATATTTATCAACATTAAATAACATAAAACAATTAGTGCTGTTATTGAAGGTTAATATTGAGACTATTGTGCCTAAATAGCAAGCTGAGCAATAAAAGGGATAAAGAGAGAGGCCTTCTTACCTTTAGGGCCTGACACTAGTCCCCACATATATGGACTTAAGGGTCCTGAGTCCTGTTATTTGCCAGATCCCCTACTCAGGAATATGGGAGAAGATTGAGATTAAAGAGATTAACGGAGAGACAAGGTGCTCACATTGTAAGCACATCACTGCAGACTGGAAGCCAGCAAGTGAGAAAAGGACAGGAACTGGAGAGCAGAGGGGAGGAGAGAGTGTGAAGAGCTGGAGGAAGGGATGGGGAGGGGTGAGTATGCTCAGGACTGAAATGTGTGAAGGAAAGATGGTTAAAAAAAGGGAGGAAGAAAAGACAGGAATAGTGAGGAAGCTTTTTTGAGGAAGTTTTCTGCTTCATGCAGTAACTCAGAGTCATGATGCAGGGATAAGCTACACAGGGACATGCTGATCACTTGAAAATATGATGTTTCTGCAGTATGAAGGTCATCATTCTGGACCAGCGATTTAAGGACCAAACGTTAAAGATTGTTCATTTAGATTTGTAGTAGAAATGTGCGTGTATATGTAACGACGCATTCATGATAAAGATGTGTCCTGGAATGTGTAGGTCTTATTAAAATCTGTCTCCACTACACCACATTTATACACATAGATTGTTATTAAAAAAAAAATGTAAAAAATAAATAAATAAATAATGATAATAAGATTTAATTCAAATAATTAAAAACATTTAATGAGATTATTATTTTTTATTTATTATAAATTATTTAAACAGAAATTAGCCATGCACTATAAATGCTGTTGAGGTTTTTTTTTAAAAGGAATTAAAGCAAAAATAAAAGTCTGATAATCCACGCATTAATCACAGCGGTTGCATGATTGGATGATACCTTACTGTATTTTCAGGCTTTTTTGTAAGTTCGTAAAAAAATAATGTGAAAAGTTTTGCTATTATTTTTGACATTAAATTTTATAATCCATTTCTGTTTCTACTATTCTCGGTCTATGACCTATGACACACTGGTGGTCAGCTCACACAAGGACTTCCAAGGTCCAGCATCCTGTATGCATTAGCCACTCGCTGGGCTGCCTGTGATCATTTTACCAATCCATGGGAACATGAAATGTCTCACAAGCTTGCTTGAGCCATCCTACAAAGAGCAGCTATTCTACATGACTCTCATTTTTGGGTTTGTGATTTATTGATCTAAAACGGTGAAAGGTTCAGATTTGCTTTTAATTCTTTCCGTCAAAAAGAATAAAACACACAGATATCTACTGACCTTGAGAAACTATTTTGTATAAAGACGGTATCAAAGACCACCCCAACCATGAGAGTTATGCAAAATCCAAACAATTTGGTCTCCAATCAAAATAATTACATTACTATTCTTGATGCTTGGATGTCACTGTTCTCTTGTGACCAATGGAAACATAATTCTTTTGAATTTATGTTTGCATGTGAAACGTCACTATCAATATTTTCTCATTTCCGTGAGGCTCAAATCAGTCATCGTAGTTTAATGTTTATTTGAAAATTATTTTATATTCGCAAATAGACTCAGCTGAAAGTTCTAAAACTTTCACAGATAAACATTTAATATGTTCTGATCGCAGAAAGTCACTTCATTTGAATTCCGAATACAAAAACACTGTCATGTTCATGAATTTCCAGCCATCGCCTGTTACATAGTGGCATTATATTTTATCTTCCTTTCTCAAGCTTGCTCTGTACGTGCATATGTGTGTGTGTGTGTGTGTGTGTGTGTGTGTCTCACTGTGCTAGTATTGTAGGCATTAACACATCAGGACCCAATTGATGAATCACCTGTCATTCTGTCATCTGTCAAACCTCCACCTTTCTCTGCTCACCATATTATCTCCATCTCAGCATGAACATTATTCTTTTCAAGGATATGATTTACATTCTTCTGTTCTCTGTCCTGAAGAGTTCTCTTCCTCTCTGCTGCCGTAAACCTTTACCCCAAAGGAAGGTCAGTTCAAGAAGTTTAGCTCGGTGTCCACAAGGTCCAAAGTCAACAATGGAAAATTATAGAACTCCTCAAGCCTGACAGTGTCTCATGTAGCTGACAGTACTGTTAGTTCTATAGCTGTTTAAACTCCTGGATTATAATCCAGTTCTACATTTTAATACATAACATTTGGTAAGTATAATTCAGTAACTGAATTGAAACTTGTAGACAAACTTGTGTAACTAGGAACGTGATAGAACATAAATCTGGGCTTGCTATTTGCTCCTGAGACTTTAATTATAGGTAAATGATGTTGAATTACTGAATGAAAAGATAAATAACTTACATAATTCTTACTACTGTTGATAAATGAGTACAGAATTTTTTAGTTAACATAATGAACCACAGTATCCACAAACCTATAGTACGTAAAACATGCTAATCAATTCAATTCAATTCAATTTTATTTGTATAGCGCTTTGTACAATGGTCATTGTCACAAAGCAGCTGTACACAATCAAAGACAATTATGGAAAGTGAGAGTAGCGAATGAGTTTGTCCCTGATGAGCAAGCCGAGGGCGATTATGGTCATTCTGTCCTCAAATATAATAATAATAATAATAATAATAATAATAATAATAATAATAATAATAATAATAATAATAAT
>JAOTRN010000053.1:7833043-7843813 GCA_028566695.1 Bagroides melapterus
TAATTACTACAAGCAACTAATGCACAACTTTCTTGTTCTTTCCGCTTTGGTGAATTTATTTTTCTGCCATGCAAATTAGTTTTTTGTTTATTGTGACTGCAGCTGAAAAAAAAAGACTACTCTACAAGCACAAGTCTGAAATTATAATTGTTATGGTTAAACAGTAGATGATGGCACCTCAGATAAATTATAGTCTCATGCAAACATGAAACGGACTTACTTCATTGTCAGTATCCCGGGCAAAAAGCTGTTCTGTCAGCTCAACCTTCAGCTCAGTCTCTTCACCATCATAGTAACCTCCTGTTGTATTATCAGGCTGCACACCACAAGCAAACATCATGATTAGGTAAACAGCAAGTGCTAAAAGACAATACAGTAATCAGCACTGTTTATTAAATTGATACGAGTGACACAAAGGGAACGAACAGTGGAGCTGCTGCTGTTGCTCAGGGTTGGGGTTGCACTGGATGAAGCCTTGGCTGGCTTGCTGTCAGATCTATGGTGTGGAGACTCCATATCCCACAACTTATTGACTGAAGCCTGACTGGGAGATTTGTAGAACGTAGCAGAAGCTTCAAACTCTGGACTTCCTGCAAATGCAAAGTTCATGAGGTTGTTGATGTCATTGTTGTAACCAAAATCCGGTCTAAAAGCTGAATGCTGACTGAACCACTGATTTACATACATCTATAAGGATCTATATCATTATATAAAGTGTATAGGGAATATAGTGTATGTATATCTTATATTATATTCAGGAACAGTTCAGCATTTTGTGTGGTAATATCCGTAGCGTATGTGTGGATACAATGGAAAAGAATGTCGCTGTCTCTCTGTTATGAAAGAAAAGAAGGAAAAGTCTAAGGGCTGCTATTGGAATGCCAGTAAACATAAATAATCATTAAACATTAAGTAGTAATATCACGGTTATAGAAATCTTGCACTAATTCTTTAAATATGTGTGAATTCATCTGTGCAATATTTTTGCTTTGTTTCAAAAAATAGGGGAGGAATCCTGTTATATATTTATACATTTGAATTTGCATTATACAGTCTTAAATTTTATACATTACCTTAGACACTTAGTTCAAAAGTGAACTTCGAGTCAAAACGTTTCCTGTTTTTCTCATCAAAGGATCAAATGTGCTGAAATTCTTGTCTGTGGTAATCACACATACGCTATAGATGTGGTACGTATAATCTTGACTAAAAAAAAAAGCTGAACTATTCCTAGACCAATATCATATTCTTTGCGTTTACCCAGTATACGATATCAGAACAGGATATTAGTGTTTCTGGCCAACACGTGTTAATGAATGAAAATGAATGTGAGAATGGCTAAGGGAAAATGAGACCACATATGCTCCCATGGTTTCATCTAAAATAGACACAAGAGAAATTAGTTTGATTTCCTTTGCATGCAATAAATTTTGATAATAGATGAAAGTGCATACTCATTATAACCCTGAACCATCAGAGGATGACACAAACCACCAGCACCCCAACAGTACAAAACTCAATTGTTTATACCAGGGAAACATTCATTTAAAATTTTATTTAAAAAAAAAAAAATTTCATCTTTGTAATCAATATATAATGTGCCCATGCTATGCTAAATAATGCATCATTTTTTTCAGAGCAGAGATTTTTTTTTTTTTTTAAATGCAATGCGTATCCTGCTGCAAAGCCAAGCTACAAGCATGCAACTTTACAAAGGCTGCCAATGCAAAGCTCATGACTACGGGCACGGTAAGTTGTGTGTTGTGGTTTTGAGGTAGACTGATAAATACTGAGATGAATTAAATGAGTTCAAGCATGCAGGAGGGGAGTGGGCATGCTGTCAAAGGATAGGGTGGAGTACAGGCAGAAGTTGTGGGGATAGAGGTAGCGGTGGGTGGAATTCTGACCAAAGTCCAGGGCAATGATCGTTTCTCCTGGTGTTGGCACAAGCTGTGGGATCTCTTCAGGTTCCTCCTTGAGTTTGGTAAAGCGCATGTTAGATATTTCTGAGGTCGGGCAGAAGAGATCCCTGGTGACCAGCATGTTTCGGTGTTTGAAAAACTCCATTTGGTCCATGGAGAGCACAATGGACTTCTCTTCAACGTCACTGAAACAGAACAGTAAGAACATCTGAGATCATGCTGAAATTGAAGCACTTAACAGACTTAATGTGTTATATGTAGCAGTATTTTGGTTTATATACCGTCATTTGGTCTTGAACTCTTACCTTAAGACGTAATTGATGCACACGATGCATTGTGGCTGAGAGTTACGGCTGTTATAGATGACCGTGCCGTGTGTCTCCAACCATACGTAGCCACCATGCTTAGCCAACATCCGGTAGTGACCACTCACCACCTGACCCTTAGCACACACTGCACACAAAAGAAATCAAGATATTCATTAGAGATGATTGCAATTTAGTTCATGTACAACACACAATGGATGATAAACCATTCCTTAAAAATTGTCAAAATTGCTTAATTGATATAGAGGGTATTCAATATACCCAGTATTCAGTATTTACACATTTAAAGGAGCAGTTTGTATTTTTTAAAAAAGCTTTCGAAGAAAATGTATCTTCCCTTTCCGTTTATACAACCAGTCACGCAAAAGCGGATGGACTAAGCAGCTATGGAGAAACATTCAGACAGAAAAAGACCAAAAACAAACTAGCTATATGAGTTTTACAAGGTATAGTAATGTTTGTGACATCAACCAACCGGGCTGTAGCCCGACCAATTCCTCTTTATTTTTAGATAAAATGATGTTGGGCTGATTTTGGGCTGTTTTTACTGTTATTTCATTCATAATGTTAATTCAGTTTTATTCGTATAGTGCTTTATAACCAAAAACACAGAAAAACAGCTTTACAGAAATCGGTATCTAGAGCTAAAATGAGATGCTGTCCTGGAATTTTCTGGATACACTAATGTTTTACTAGTGTGTGAACTTTAGTGTACTTTAACCACACTGAGTGAAAGATGAGTAACCGTCTCAGAGATGTCTGTACATCACAGACTGCTGATAGTATGTCCTTGTGTTGACATTTGAAAACAAGAGTAGCTTCAAACAGGAAGTCACTGGCATTCACAGAGCAGCTGTATTTTTACAGAGTTTATTAGCCAAGCTGACTTTGTAAATGGCAAAACTAATTCATAATCTTCACTTCTGATGCTAGCCAAGCTGACCTGACTTCTCTTTTGGGGTAGGATCAGAGAGACCATGGCATGGTTGGTCATGTCATGGCTTGGTCATGTCATGCCTACCAGACTCCTGATACACAAAACGCTGATAATATAAGTCATGGTTAGTAACCTCAATTAGTAGGTATTAATAAAGCTCCCAGAGCCAAGAAAGACCTTCTTGTCCATAATTAAAGACCTTCTTGTCTCTGATAGATTTGCTCAGCATTTCACACTCGTAATGAGCTAATTTCGAGCACTGACATTGCATTAGATCTTAGAGAGACAACAACTGAATTCTACACAGGAGCAGCTTTTGTCCCATACATTTTAGTGGTGCAACAAATAATGACTAACAATAAAAACAAAATTTAATACAGCTTAAGAGTAAACAAATAATAATCAGTTGATTGTTGAAATGACCTGAATGAAGCTACGTATATATAAACTCTACAGTGTTTTCAATGGGAGAAGAGAAATTCCCTTACCTGATATACCTGTATGTCTCTGACTTAGCACTATCACCTCACTCTTAATTTACCTCAAGTGTAAATAAATATCTTATTAATCAATCATATGTGCATAAACTTTTGGTAATGATTATGTGATTATGACTGTTTCTTTTTGCTGATAATTGAACTCCTAAAACGCATTTGTAACTGAGCTAGTTACATAACTAGCTAAACAACTAAAGTTATGGCAGTGTTTAGTTTTATTCCGCTGCGTTCAGATCTATTTACTGTGGATGAACTACAGTGGATGAACTACAGTGGATGAACTACAGTGCAACCGTGCAAGTCCCTCAGAAAAATAAAAAAAAAAAAAAGAAAAAAGAAATCACAATAAAGCTTTATGAGGAAAGATCATGGTTAAAATGATCTTTTGGCAGATTTCTGAATGGATTTTAGGTCATAGTTATAAAAACCTATAACTGATTTTGATAATGCTAGCTAAGCAAGCCAATTTCTGACATATTTCTAAAGTAATGTTGTAGTATTCAAGCACATTTGTGATTTTATGTATATAACTTTAGAGGAGGTCTTTAGAAGAACCCATGTGATTATTATTACATGTAATAATAGGAGAAAGCTCTATTGTATCTGAATAAAAATAGCAGATGGTCAGTATGGATACAGTAGGTCAACAGTCACTTGATGATACATGTGGTTAGCATAAAGCCATCCAAGAATTTGTAATTTATAAAATAGTAATGTCATACAGAAAATGCCACGGGTGGCTTTAACAGATATAGTGTGGACAGATCCAAGCTGAATGCACGTGTGGGTCAGGCTGCACATACCACAGTGGACAAAACATATAAAGGACACGAGGTAATTCTTCTGACTAGCACACTATACAAAAACCACTTCATCCAATGCTGGCTGAAAAGAAGAGAGCCAAGGGTTGTGAACTGTGCGTTTTTTTAAATCCCGGACTACTTTAAAGGGTAAAGCCATAAAATCCATTATGTAAACATGTATTGCTATTGGGCCAGAGTGAAACTTTTGCACTGTGGCATCTGCTAAGCAAATAAACAGTGCAATGCAATAACCATTGAGCTTATAAATAACTCAACAATTCCTAGGCGCAAGCTGGACATCTGCTTCCCTCAGTCAGCGGGTGCATGGGAAGTGCCTCATGTCCAGGGAAGCCTGATTTCAAGACAGCAGTCAAACCCATTCTAAGAGATAAGAAACATGGATCGCTGCCAAATAAAGGGTCATTTTGGTCAAGGTCATAGTGCATCCTTGGAAAGGGATCTGCTTATGATATGATATGACTGCTCATGAGGTGAGATTCAGGACATGAGATACATGTTGAAGTGTGAGGACCAATATTGTTTGTGTATGTTAAGTTCTTCAAACGTACAGTAGCTGATAATTGAAGTATGTACTCACAGTTCTGGTGGCTCTTAGTCATGTTGTCCACATCCAGTGCATGGTAGAAGTCATAGACAGAGCGCCCCACTAAGTCCTCTGACGTGTAGCCCATTAGATTTCTCACACTGCAAAACGGGATTAAAAAGTTGATTCAGTGTGATTAAACTCCAAACTTGTTATAATCAATAAAAAAAAATTCATGTGTACAGATGTATTATTGTGTAAGTATTACAATATGCGTAGATATGCCAAAAATCCCACAAAAGTGCGTAGGGAAGGGTCGGGGTGGGAATGAGTATTTACAAATCCTGCAACATGCTGGTGAAAGCCAGGACAAGCAATCAGTTCACAAAATCAGACTAGGGGAGCCAAAGTAAGTGCCTTTCACACTTTACTGCCAACTGTTGACAATTGGGGCTTTTTGTTTTCGGAGAAAATAAATCCTTCTCTCCGTCGTTTTCTCTGTAGTTTTTTTCCCCCTGTCTGTTATTTTTGAGATTTTTTCCTGCTTGTTGAAATAACACGGTGTGAGTTATACACTTGTACAATAGTAAAGGGCATGTTGTTACTCTTGAGAAGCTGCCTTTGCTTTGTTTGACTGATGTCTGTAGAGTGAGAGCAGTTTAAGCTTTTAAAGCCACAAAAACCCACCTTAGCACATTAACATGATTAAAGGCAGCTATTAAAAGAGATGTTAGTCAACACACAACCTCTCATTGATTAATATCCTTCTGCATTGATTAATATCCTTTTGCTTTTACCCTTGTAATTACTTTGACCTCTTAGTAACAGTCATCTAAAAATCTTAGATATTCGACTGTTGATCTACTTTTTCATACAAGCTTCAGGATTTACTTCTGCCTCTTTTCTCGATTAAAACCAAAATCACAGCAAATCAATTTTTATATACACTGCAAACTTTATTAACTCCAGTATTCTCTTAGAAATCAATCTTTTTGTGATTGCTGTATCAAATATTTATGCACCAGCATGAAATAAACATTTTCTACATGATGGCTGACTGACTTTTAACCATCTGCTGGTAAAGCCGGTGGCTGGCCAACTCTGGAAAAGTTAACCCTTATTACTTTCACATTTTCCACAGAATAATGATCATACAGGCAACTGTACATCTCAGCAAAGATAAGACACTGAATCCTAACTACCTCAGAAGGAAGTTACATAAATATACAACAACATACACCTCTGTGATATACATACTGTGTGTGGAAAGACTAAATGGTGCTTTACAGGGTTCTGTAATGTAGAAATATAGAAACCCTCATTGGGTTCCACTCCTGCTGCCTTGAGGTCTGAAGTGCTGTGTGCTCTGAGATGCTTTTCTGCTTACCGTAGTCTTATAGCGTAGTTAAATGAATTGTTGTGGCCTTTCTGTCAGCTAAAACCAGCCTGGGTCTTATCCTCTAATCTCTCCGACCAACAACACTTACAGAACTGCTACTCATTTAATGTTTTTTTTGACTCACCATTCTGAGTAACTCTACAGAATGTTCTGTATGAACAACTGGGAAAATCAGCAGTTTCTGAAATACTTAACAGCCAGAATAGTTCTACATGCCTCTCATCACAGTAGGTGAACTTCAAGTCCATGCTGTGTCGACTCATGAATGTCTTGCCATCGATCGGTGTGTCCACGCTGGACGGATGAGGAACGGGCTCACACAGCACTACCAGGCATGTCAACGGGGGCTCAGCAAACCCGCACAAAACATGAGGGGGCCGGCTGGGGTATACCTTTAAATGCCCCGTGCAGTGCAGCACCTGAGGAAAGATGCATGCTAGATATGAACATAACAGTAAAATGACTGGGATAATAATGGAAGAGTAATAATCTTACATAATTTCAGAATACCTCTGACACTAGTTACACGGATGTGTCCGAAGAATCAGGTTTCTGTGCTTTCATGGATTAGAGTACACATTCACCTACCTTCCAGCTGGCTGATTTAAGGTTGACTGTGCGTCCTCTGTTGGTGACCGTGCACTTCATCCTCATAAAGAAATCTCTCTCTGTGCTCAGCTCTTTATGTCTCCTGCCATATGCTGGCCCTAACACACACACATTCAGGTCATTTATTATCAATAATGGTTAAAAATGAGAATCCCATTTATTCACCCAATCTATGAACATATATTATGCCCACATTTTTGGTCATAAACCCACCACATTTAACACAATTACATCCACAAAAAGAGCAGATGCATAGCTTCCAACATTGTGTAAAAATCTAGAATGAAAATACTGCTAATCATGTTCTAACAGAACTTTATTGGGTGACATTAATCTTCATTGCTACTAAATAAAAAGATAAGGTAAAATCAAGCTTTTCTCAGGCTTTAACTCTTTTTGCCAAACCCAAGAAATAACATTTGGGCCTGTTTTTTGGTTTGTTCATGTTCTGTACTGAATTTCTGTCATGTCACACTTCACAGTTGTGGTTAATGGATCACAAGAAAATATACACTTTAAGGGTCTTTAAGAATTTGTAATATATTTCACATGCATTTCTGTTTTTTTCCTGCCCTACATATTAATAGAATGGTTCCAAAAAAAATAAACAATTAACATAAAGTTTTATATCTTCAAACCGAATGGTGATCGAAACACAGTTCTGCTCTCTGAGGTGCCCCGAGTGCACGTACTACTCAAACACTAAATTTCAGTGTAAAGTTATCAAACAAAGGGGAAAATCATCTCAAATTGTAAACCAACAGTGTCCCGATTACTTTAATATCAGACTCATGTCAATAAAATTCATTTGTTTATACTGATTAAAAATGTCTGATAAGACACCAGAATGGAAAGGCAGTATACTGGTAAAAAAAAATAAAATAAAAAGGTGTAAAAGGTATTGGACTAGTGATCGTAAGATTGTGAGTTTGAATCCCAGGTCCACCAAGCTGCCATCAGTGGGCCCCTGAGCAAGGCCCTCAGTTGTCCAATTGTAAAAAATGACATAAAAATGTAAGTTGCTCTGGATAAGTGAATCAGCTAAATGCTGTAAATGTAAAAGGGGTTGAAGATTGAACACAAATAACAAACATAAGCCCAAATACAAAAACGAGAATTCAAGAATTACACACCTGCTTTGACAGTAAGATTTTCTCTGATTTCTTCATGATCACAGGGGTGCGTGAAATCAAAAATGCTCTGTCCTGATAATTCCACCTGTTAAGTTGTAGCACAAGTTTCAAAGAAAGAGAGAGAGAGTGAGATTGAGAGAGAGGGAGAGAAAAGCACTTTAGCATGCTAGTTAGCTCTGTCACAGTCATACACTCATACTGGATGGACAGATAGAGAACAAAAAGCTTCACCTGTGTGAGACCCATAAATTTTGTGATGTTCTCTGAGAGGAAGATCATGTCTCCTTCTGATGTCACCACAGCAACAAAGCCTTGCAGAGTCTTCAGATACAGAGCGTCCATCTGTGTGTCCTCCTTCACCTGTCTGCTGAAGCATGCTGTGAATAACACACATTAAAACATTTGAATATGAAATTCTAATCGTATTAATTCACCAAACACCTACATTAAGGAAAAAAAACCCCTTTATTTCCCCCCTAACTCATTCACCATGAGAACCAAACCACATCTCAGATCTAACATCAGCACTAGGAGGAGTTTCAACACACACAATGCTGCCGAACAATCTCAAGAACTTGAGGCAATAATTAAAGCTAGGCTTCATGCTGGGAGGTGGAAATCTGCTTCCCCCTGATAAGACCTTCCTTCCCTCAAAGGCTGGGAGTAGGCGCGAGGGTCTGACTGTGGTCTTTCTGACCCAGACGGAACATCATTCTTTTTTGCTACAGTCAGTTTTTTTTTCCTCCTCAAGCAGGCGGTCATGCTCCTTGTTCTTTCTTCTACCTTTAGCTTTACAGTATTTAAAAACATCTGCACACTATAAAATACTGCTCCTTGATGTCCAACTAGGTTACCTCTGTGCCAGGCTTTGACATTCCTGCCATTCTTTTGACGCTTTCTGTCAATCACTACCACAGCCTGAGAAGCAGTTCTTGTTTAAGCACGTCGAATCATGCTCGTTTGCTCTCGAATTCGTCTGTTTTCAACACTTCGACTTACAGTACATTCCTTGTGTTCTCATAACTGCAGAGGTTTTCTATAAGTATCAGTGTATTTACCAAGCAATCTATAGGACTTACTGAATAACTTTAAGGACTTTAATTTAGAGGTGCCATTACTTGTGTAAGAGCCAAAATTGCATGCTAAGTAACAAACTTGTTGCATAATAAAGTCTTACATAAAGTCTGTAAACAAACCTCACTCTAACAACCATGTAGTTGTGTTTTATATTCAAAACTGAATCTAACACTTAATAATCTAAATAATTAATTTAATTTAAAAAATAAAAATCATTTTATAATAATTATATTATATATATATTAAAATATTAGAATCATATTAGAATATAAAATAATTAAAATAATACAAAATAAAAAAAAAAAAAATCAACTTGTGTTAGTTTGTGATTTGATTTGGATTCAAAAATGACTTAAAATCAAAACCATACAAAATGAAATAAAATAAAAACATGCTTTCTACTGAAGGTTTTTTTATTCTCCCAGTTTTGTCCACTAGAAATGTACAGATAATTTGTGCATATGCAAATATGTGTAGATAATCACAGTATCTGAATTAAAAATAAAGCACAGTTAAAGCTTGGAAATCATAACATTTTTTAACTTAATATCCATGGAATGGTTTCCTTTGTGTTGGTGTTAGCAAAAGTAACAAATTCTCATTCCCAAATTCTTCAGTTACTCCTCAGTGCTTGCTATAACAAAAATGAATCAAAATGTTATAAAAAAAGAAAATTAGCATAACATTCCAAAAGCTATATATACTTACAAAAGCATTTTTTGTGCTATATATTTTTTTTAATGTACAGTTCACTGCTTATTATACTAAATGAATCTTATTAATGCAAGTAACATCAATTAAATAGATGTTTAAAGGTGCAGATTTGTTAACATACTGGCTGAGCAACTTGATAGATATGTAAGCGATAACCACATAAACACATGTAAAAATAGCTTGATGCTAGCAGTAATTAGCCAGACGTTGACTAGTAATCGTGCTCTAACATTAATGGAGGCAGTTCATAATAATTCATTGTGGTTTATTCACCTGTGGTTTTCAGAGATGAAGAAAAAATATCTTCTTATGGTTTTCTGACAAAACGCCACGGACCACTGACAGTGAGGAAAGCAGATATGCATGAGCTGCGTAAGTTCACGCCTGATCGCATCTAGATGACTTAGATCAAATCAGGACTGGATTTTTCTAGATTGTGTCTATCAGTAATGTTCATACCTGAACACAGCTTTACTGCTTCTTAGCACTGCAGGACAATGTGCTAATGCTGATAATGGCTGGCTTTAAATGATAAAATAATAAGCTAGAGGTTAAAGGTACAGCTGTGTTTTTTTTTTTCCTAAAATGTGTCTTTAGAAGTATAACTTTTATATCTCAGCAAAATTGTGACTGGTCATATAACTATGCAGTGGACCATACTAGCTTCTTTGGTTCAAGCACTGGTTAAAGTTTTCAGCAAAATATGAATTGGATGTAGTAAAGGACACTAAAATAAACTGCTCCTTTAATTCTGCTATTCATCTAAGCAAATTCTAAAGACATGCAGGAAATGAAAACTGAACGTTCCA
>JAOTRN010000053.1:7875158-7885211 GCA_028566695.1 Bagroides melapterus
CGAATGATGTGTTTAAATCCTAAACCTGTTTGAAGAGCGTACTAGGTGTAAAAATATACTAAATATTTTGAGAAAAACTTCTTAGTAACCTTTGTGACAATAATAAACACATTACTAATTTAATTGAAGGTGCAGTTAACCCTGCATCCTCTAGATTCATTTGTTTGGTTGTCAAATCTGCCCCTTGGGCAGACTCTCAGGAATACAATAATGAATAAACTGTTGATAAAACATAAGAAATGTGTCTATCACCTGGTAAAAAAAAAATACTCAAGTCCCTGGAACCAAGAAGAGCATCAACTAAGAAGAGAAGAAAGTACATAATTAAACAGCCATCTCTGAGACACAATTAAGCACTAGGGTGATGTTGAGGTTCTCTCAGTTTGGAGTTTCATAGTCTGACCCTGAATCCACCTGCAACACCAGATCAAGCATCCTTTTATTTCTGTAGTGTATATTATAATTTCCACATTAAACAACCCTGGAATTAAAACAATTTGCAAATATCAAAGCTATAAATATATAAAACACAAACAAACTAAAATTACTCTGTGTATTAGTGTTGTACTCACTCACAAAACAAGGTTTGATGTAAAGCCGTAGTACAATAAGCCTTAATATATAGTAAATATGTGCCAGCTAAATTCACCATTGCAAATCTTCTGTAATTACTGATCAAACATTAAAGAGGTCAGTGAAAACATGTAGGCTTGGGAAACAGGCTGGAACAAGGCTGGATTAGCAATCAGCACACATATGATGACCTCATCTTGCTCTTACTTGTGCTTTGGGTTACTGTACCTGAGCTCGCAGAGGCACATGAGCATGAGGCAAGCTGGAGCTCCAGTCATTTCTTCACAAAATATCACATTTCACATTCCACTGAAATGAAACAAAGAAAAACTAGAAACACACACACACACAAACACACACACACACTCTCCTGTTTGACCCCAAACTTGAACATCAGACTTCCTTCTTCTGAATCTGAATCCAGTGCTGCATTGTTTGTATTTGCAGATGAAAGCCTGACTGGTTCTCATATTTTAGGATGTAATAGCTCTTAATAACACAAAATATTTTTTTAGCTTTTCTTAATTTTTCTTAATTATTAATTAGCTTTTCAGTTTCTGTTTTTTTTCAAGGAATGCAGCAAAACCACTCAAGTGAGTTTTTACGGACAAGTTTCAAAGTGTCTGCTGTACACAAAGAATTTTCTCATTTCGTGAGGGCGAGTTTTGAACTTGAACCTGGACAGCTTGGATAGATTAGAACTTAACTACAATCATAAGTTTAAGATAACACAGTAGAGGTACAGCTTCTTCTGCATGTATACCACTTTACCTTTACTGTCACCAACAATACCACATGTCTATAACTGTAGACAAAGACAGAAAGAGATAGGGAGAGAGACAAAAAAATACACAATAGTTTACGTGTCCCACTTCGGCCTTTACATCTCTGGCTCATCTTCCACAACATGCAGCTCAGCAACAAAACCATTGCCTCTACAAAATCAACAAAACCATTGCCTCTCACAACCTGTTATTATATACATATACTCTATATATTATTGATAAATATAGGTTTAGAATTTACTATGTGTTACACAATTTTCAATATAATATAATACTGTAAAAGTAAATTAATATAAATAATTAGTCTATGATTATTACAGTATTACTGTAGTTCCCTGGTTTATCTTAAAAGTTATTACATGTAATGCTAAGTGTGTGTGTGTGTGTGTGTGTGTGTGTGTGTGTTCTTAAACTTGCTAAACTCTGATCCTTCCCTTTAGCGCCAAGCTATCATGCAAGCATCATAAACTCCATAATGCCATTAACAATTCTTCACTCCCACTGTATACATCATCTCAACTGCCATTCCTCTACTTCCCCTCTCATCTCCTTTAATCCCCTCCTGCTTTGGCGCTTTCTCTCTCTGCACCAACATGTCTCTCTGTGGTCCTAACAGGCCTTCTAAGAACCCGCTATGTAACATTATTTACATTGCTGTGCTGTAATTATGACTGATAAGAGTGTGGCCGCGATTCCACTACTGATTAAGCACAGAGCCTGAGGTTCATCTAGAGTCCAACCTTGATCACTTCATCTCTTTATTTTCCTCTGTTCCTCTCTCTGCTTTTTTTCAGGACTCTTTGAATCTTTCTAGGTCTTCCTTCCTATTCTTGTACTCTAACACATGCTCTCTGTGTTCCTAAAAATGAAAAGATTGGAATAATTAACTATTATTTCAAGCAACATTCACACAACTTGTGTGTCATCATTATAGTATATAGTATGATAGGAATCATCAACTTAATGATCATTCAAATAAAAAATTATCATGCCAAATTTTACCTATTAAATCAATGACCCATTTCCTGCAAAACTCTAGCATCACTCTAAACAACTGACTGTAAACCCTGCAGACAAATAATGGCAGGAACATGCCTCCTTTCTTTCCTGCTGAGGACAGACTCTGTGTCTATATCACCCTCTTCTGGTAAAATTCTTTCACTTGTGTTTCAACAGCATTACAGAGCACATTTCTGCATGAACAGTGGTCATGTAAAAGCTCTTATTTGGACCAGGAAGCGCACCATTGCACCAACCCTGAGACTACCTGTAGGAGGAGATCTCAGCTCGGCCGCACCGGAACTGCATTTTGATTTTCAAACTTGTACTCATGTCTTCACTTTTTCTGGAACTACAGTAACCTGTGCATGTGGGGACACTGCTGGGGCACCGGAAACAACCGTGCTCGAACTCGGACCCTCGTAAGCATGTCCATTGTGAAAAACACCTGAGTTCGTTGATGCATAAATATTATTTGAAATGTTGATTGAGATAAATTTCTTCACTTAAGCACTCTAATCAATTTCTAAAGCACTAGCTGATCTTATCAGGTTAATTCAATTCAATTCAATTTTATTTGTATCTTTTAACAACAGGCTTTGTCTCAAAGCAGCTTTGCAGAACATAAGAAATACAGTACAAAAAGTTCAAGATTAATATTAGACTTATATTTAAATGTGTTTGTACTTATCCCTAATGAGCAAGCCGGAGGCGACCGTGGTTGGATGTAAACTAAGAAACCTTGACAGGAACCAGATTCATTTGGCTGACACGGAAGGGTTTGATTATGTAAATGGGTATAAATGATGGAGAAATAAATAAATAAATAATGTCCTTTGTAAAGTCATATACAGTCTGAAAGGTAAATCACTGCAAATTATTACCAATATATCTATATGTTAGGACAATTAGACTATTCCCTGCCAGCCCACTGGGGGGGGGGGTGCTGGCAGGGGATTGGATTTTCTTGTATGTTTCCTTGTTCTATGTTCGGTGTCTTTTATTTTGAAGTCTGTCCCTTGGCTTGTCGTGCTTCCCTGTCCCACCTGTTCCTTGTTTAGTTCTAATTAGTGTGTGTATTTAAACCCCTGTGTCTTCCCTGTCCTTTGTGGTATGTTAGGACAATAAATCCAATCCCCTGCCAGCACCCCCCCCCTAGTGGGCTGGCAGGGAATAGTCTTATTGTCCTAACATATATAACTGTTTAGTTGACAGCTTATTATATAACACTTGGGCCAACACAGTGTAGTTTTTTCACAATGAAACAGAAATACAATGTAGAGTTGAGATTTGCTGCATGAAGTGAAAGGACAGGACAAATAAAATACATTGTTTATCTATCTACATCATGCATAGTTAATTGTGAGAACAATGTGGTTACAAGGCATTAAAAATGGACATGACATTGTAATGAGATATGGTCTTGCAATAATAATGTGTTTGTGGGATGTTTTTGACATTTAAAGACTTAAAGGTGTGGCTTAACGGTTAAGCTGACCAAAGCTTCATCATCTACAGTTACAGATCTCTTTTAGTTTAGTGAAGTATTATCCATAATATTATCCATTAAAAAAATCAATGCTCAAGCCCTGTAATGTCTTTGTAGAATCATGGTATTATTTCATTCAAAATGTTTAGAGTTATTTTACTTATTTAATATTACACTTTGATACAGTACGCTACAACAAGAGAGCCCAGAATATTCACAGGGAAATGCAGACAAGTCTTCACTTACCTGCCTGTTAGAATGCTGGAACATTCATTAGTACTGGATCCACAGATATTCATTTATAAATATTATTATACTAAATTGATAGTTGCCAGAATATGAGGAGTACAGTGTGAGTGGTCTGGCTTTAAATGTGGCTTGGTCATATTCTAGTTAAATCAGCTGGATATGGGTTTACTAGTGTTTACCTTGGTCTGGAAGCAGCAGAAGAGCTGCGTCAGGTAGGGGTGTTTTCTAGCCAGAGCGAGGATGCGTTTCTCAGTCAGGGTGCAGTCGACATCATCATCCTGCAGGATGACATCTTTCTTTAACACCTTCACAGCATACACCTCGTCCGTGCCTCTCAGTTCAGCTAACATCACCTGGAAGGGGAGATGATAGAAATGGGTCTTATAGCCATTTTACATACTTGATCCTTATTATTATTATTATTATTACTATTTATTTATTTGTTATTTTTTGCATTGATTCTAAAACATACTCTGTTAAAATTTGTAACTGCAATAAATAATAAATAAATAATTTGTAAAATCTTATACGGTATATATGTATTTTAGCAACATCAAGAACTGTCTACACTGTAAAGCCAATATTAAAAAAAAAGTCTTACAAATCTTTCACTGTACTAATATTTTGTAATTTGTTTATGCAAATCATGTCTTTTTTGTAACAATATGATCTACATATTAATTTTACAGTCCCATGTTTAATCCCTTTCCAATAGTATGATATATACAGTAATAACAACATTATCTTGCACTCAAGTAATCATGAATCTGTCACACAGTATAAGAAAAACAATTAACTATCTACATTTCTTTTTGCTCTAGGTTGTGCAGCACATAATGACAAAACATGGCTTATTTTTTTTCCCCACCTTCCCAAAGCTGCCTTTGCCCAGCACTTTGATAAAGGAAAAGTGATCAAGGCTCATCCTCTTCGACTGAAGGCTCTTCACATCTCCATTCTCATGGCCCTCGTTCTCTGTGCCCTGGAGCACAGTAGCCACGGAAGAAGAGGATGAGGAAGACTTGTGCTCTTGACCGAATGACAAAGCCTTACGTATGCTTTCAAGCTCTGCCAGTTCTGACACAGACAGAAAGGAAACAGATCAGTGCTGTGTGCATTAATAATGGCAGAGAAATGCTGTTTTGGAAGTAGCCAAGGACAGACTAAAATGTTAAATTACTACGTCATTTATTTATTTAAAATCTGTAATTTCAAATAATGTTTCCTTTTATTTATGAAATTAAACCCCACTGAAGGCACAGAGAACCTCAGTGTGAGAATAAGCTGTTCTTTACCCTGTTCACAAGGTGATGTCGGAGCTGATTTACAGCGATCCAGTTCTTCTGAGGAGGTTGGCTCTGAGGTGGTTGGCTGGGCATCCTGCCCTGGAGTCAACTGCATACACAACAAAAACATCACATTCCTCACTTCCTCTGGTGAATTTAAGTGTCATTACTGTCTTTCTCTAATCTATCACCACTCATCTTCATTGTCATCATTTTCACCACAACATGTCACTCAGAATTGGAATTAAACATATTTATTTAAAAAAAATGTATGCTTCCCATTTACTGAGAACTTTATTATAACACAGGACATGCCTACTGATTCCTAGTTATCTAATCAGCCAATTGTGTGACTTTGCAATGCATAAAATCATCCAAAGCCATGCCAGCAGCTTTGGGTAATGTTCCAGTCAAGCATCCAAATAGGGGGAAAAAATGTGATCCCAGTGTTTTTGATTGTGGCATGAATGTTGGTGCCTGACAGTCTGAATAAATATTTCTATAACCTCTAATCTTCTAGCATTTTAAACTCGTAGCTCACACAACAATGTCTAGAGCTTAGTCAGAATGTTAAATAAAGAAAAAAGTATGTGTCAGTTCTGCAGACAACACCTTGTTGATGAGAGAGGTCCACAGAGTATAGCCAGATTTGATCATGCTAACAGCAAGGCTACATTAACTCAGAAAAACACTGTGATGAGCAGAAGAGCATCTCAGAAGACCCAACCTATAGAACCTTGGAGCAGCACAACACACATCAGGTTCCGCTTATCGTCACACATTGGGCCTATTAATACCGATAAATCATCACTTCAATGCCGCTGACTATTTGAGTATTGATGGTGACCATGTGAATCGCTTCATGGCCACAATTTACCATCTTCTAATGGCTTCTCCCAGCATGATAACGCACCATGTCACAAAACAAACGTCACCTCAAAGCCTTGACCGGATCTGAGTCCATTTGAACACCTCTGAGACGTGTTAGAACAAGAAACGTACAGCATGGTGCGTGATACAATCATGTCAACATGGATCGGAATCTCAGAGGAACTTTTCCAACAACTTGTGGAATTAATTCTTTAATTCTTTCATTAATTCTTTAATCTTTAATTAATCCAGTGTCACCCAAATGAGGATGGGTTCCCTTTTGTGTCTGGTTCCTCTCAAGGTTTCTTCCTCTTCCATCTTAGGGAGTTTTTCATTGCCACTGTCGCAAGAGTCACCTCAGGCTTGCTCAATGGGGATAAATACAAACACACTAAATAAATAGCTATTATTCTTTATTTACTAATTTTTGTATAATTTCTAAGTATTTTGTTACAACTGTTTTTATGCTCATTTTCTGTAAAGCTGCTTTGAGACAATGTGCATTGTTAAAAGCGCTATACAAATAAAATTGAATTGAATTGAATGCTTGCCACAAAGAATTGAGGCTGGTTTGAGAGCAAAGTGGGGCCTTACCCTGTATTTCTATAGTGTTCCTAATAAAGTGCTCAGTGAGTGTTTGTTTATCATAGTATTATCATTCTTTTACAGATTTATATTTACCTTTTTCCTGCGCTGGGTGCTGTTAGAGATCTTGTCTGGTGTCACGCCGAGATCGGACAAAACCTTCGCGATCCCTCTCGCATCCACCCCACAGTTAGGGGCTACATTAGTCTCACAACGCCGGTGAACATTCATTTTACAAACTGAAACATAAGCAATCCGAAAAACAGGGAGAATTGTCATACAAAAATCACTCTAGAGCCTCTCGGCAGTTGTGAATCTCCAACATAAAGGTTTTAATTCACCTCAAGCACCTCACTAGCTCAATCCCCGATCATTTCCGCTAATTACATTAATGACTGAACTAGGTTTTACAGGATGAAGATCCCCCACCAGGGGGCACTATTACACAAATAACGTTTGTATACATGATGGCTGAAGGAAAAGACGTCCCACGAGCTGACTCTGATTAGATCTATTATTGTATGTATATTTGCACAACATATTGTACATATATGAAGTAAAAACTTCATTAATTATTTAATAATGTCAGTAGTAACTGTTCACTCCTAGCGACCGAATGCTAAAAGTATTCATACTGTATGTTCCTAAATCATGCATAAAATATGCATAAAACTCCAAACATTTACTGCACTCATTACCCAAGTGCCAACATTCAGGAACAGTTTTCATATTAGAGACACAGCTGTTGATCAGCTACAGCCAGAAATATCTAACAACTTCCTGATTCATATTCATACAGTTTCAAGTGTGAGATAAAAAAAAAAGCTACTTCTAACACTAGATATAAAAAGAACAACTTCTTCATTTGATCAAGAAAAGGCTTCATTGATCTCATCTATATTCAGCCCAGACCAGCATATTTCAGAGCTGATCATAGGCACAAATAATCAATGACATGACGTGAAAATAGCGGTTTGTGAAATGTTTTATTTTTGTAATAATCATTAATCATATACTTATAATATAATCAAGATACAATTAAAATGTAATATCTGATTCAAATTTCCATGCAATGCCATGTATTTATTTCCATGTTTAAGTCTTTTCAATTCGAAAGGCTCCGCTTCCAGACAACACAGAGCTGCTCGGCTCTGAATTAATCCGGCATACGTAGTTTCATCACAGTCTGAGTTAAAAAATAAAGTGAAATGATCTCAATGCTATTCACACAATATTAATTCCCCTTAAAAAAAAAAACAGAAAGCATAACAGCCCCTTTAATAAGCTTACTACTTACCTTTGCACTGCAGCCCTTGCCGCATCAGTCCCCAAAGTAAAGAGCCGCAGTGATCGCAGAAGGTCGGTACTTTATAATTGTGAATACTGAACTTGTGAGGCATGTTAACACTGAAGCGCTGAGAGCCCACCTGTGCACAGAAATGACATACAATACGCCCTCTGTTCATTTATTCTGGAAAAAATATCTATTTTTTGTATCAAACTGTAAAACATCTATGAAATTTGAGTGACCTCCTCTGGAGTGTCATCCTGCTTCTTCAGCCCAGGACACTTTGTGATGATGAGCTCATGACATCTTTTATGGACTACACAGGTACACACTGTATAAAAAAAAAAAAAGTTAACACAAAGTGATGGTTTGTGATCCGCTACAAAAATAATTGTTACATTAATACTATACTGGTACAGCTTGTCATTCTTCAAAAGAAAAAGAGCTAAAGAAGTGTAAAGAAAGCTAAGCACACATGTAAAGGTGAAAGGTCCCAACCTTGACACTGGTATCCCTGTTTTCCTAATACACCCCTGCGAATTAACATAGAAAACACATGTTAGACGAATCCGATATCACGCTCTGTCAACACGTATACGTGTCTGAATTTTCCACAACACAGAATCACAGTCATTAAGGTGTACAGCCTGTTGTGAGCAGCAGAGGACACCGTTTGCTTAAAAAAAAAAAAAAAAATCACACCATGCTTTCTGTTGGCGAAAAAAAAGACATTGTGTTGTGACACACAGACACGCTGTTGTTTGGTGTCACACAGGCACACAGTTATGCAAATTGACTAACTGTACGGCCTTGAGACCAAAAAAAGAACGAAAGAGCAGAGGAGTAAAAATATCCACAGCTGTCTGTTGACTCTATCAGCACATCTTATTGTGTCCCAAAGGGGACTTGCTTAAAGAAGATGTCTATATCATATTATTTTCTAATGCACTATATTACATACAGTAAAAAAAAGGTAAATGCAGTGGAGGATAAAAGTTTATTAAGCATTGTTTTGATTGCATCATTTGTTGTAGCTCTTCAGAAACACACATTACGGTTTTCCACATTTAATAGCTTGCTAGCCCTGGGTCATTTCTAAACCCTGGCTTAAACAGAACCCTGGGATATCTGTTTTCACATTTCATGCTGCTCATAGTTTACCCGGGGTTAACGATTAACCCTGTGTATTCATAATCTCATGTTTCACTCTGTACATTCCTCAACCCTGGGTTAACGTTTGCATATTTGCAGTGTCAGCAGTCATGATTGGATAAATCCTGCACAACCACTTAAAATATCCTCTTTTCTCACTCATGCAAAAGTCTCACAATTTTGCATCAGTGAAAAAAAGGACGTCTGCCATACTGCACCCCAGCAGTTATTATTACCCTTCACACATTTCTAAATCTTTTTGCCTTTTTTTTTAGGTTTGCTGTAATTGACTAGGCTTTCACTGATATCCAATTTCTGCTAATTTTTAAGTGTCAGGTTTTTCCCCCTTGCTAGGGCAGGTAATTCAACGATGTTCGTTTTTTTGCTGACTGAAATGACCGCCCAAGTTGTTTTTTGTATAGTGTTGCTGATTATTATGTGCTGAAGCACATGCTATTCAATCTCTGATCGGGTGTCTGATTGGTGTACACGTCTGGCACCACAATATGGGGTTAACGCTGCAAAAGTGCTTCGGAGCAGGGTTTCATTACCCCGGGTAAAAAGCAGTGCTAAATTCCAAGTGTGAAATTCCAAGGGTTAAAACACAGAGTTTAAAACAAGGATAATTCAGAGTTAAGCGCAGTGTGAAAAGCCCTAATGACTGACAATTTACTTTCAAAACAAATAATATAATACACTGTATATTATATGGCACCCAAAGTGTTTTTTATTTCTGCCATTAACGTTTTTAGAGAGAGAGAGAGAGAGAGAGAGAGA
>JAOTRN010000053.1:7902470-7916107 GCA_028566695.1 Bagroides melapterus
CATGTAAACATGCCACATATTGAGTTGGATTAAGTGTTCTGCCATGATCATGCCTCGGATATTTTGCATAACGTAGCAACAAAAGTTTGCAGAACGCTGACACAGTTACTCAGAGTGTTTCTTGTTTCTTTTCAAACTTGAGGCTGAGAGTAAAACCACAGAGTGCAACACTCTAACATAGGGTGCATAGTATATGAACAGCATTACATAACATGGTTCTCTGATAGTTTGCCCAACGCCCAAATGCTTGTGTAACACAGATCATTTTCTGAATACTTTCTAAGAATGTTGTTCTCCAATAAAGGTTAAATCTCAGGCTTTGCGTAACCACGATATATGAGTTGGTGATGGGAAAATAATCGATTGTAAGCTATACTTAAGCAACTATTACCTACATATATTATATATAAATACTGTTAAAAAGCCATTAATGATATTCATGATAAGTAATAATAATAATAATAATAATAATAAAATACGAATTATAGATGGAAACAATTAACATCGGATCAAAAAAGATAGACAAAAAGACACACACACACAAACACAAATAGAGCAGCTGAGTCTGTAAAATTCACCGTGGTATCCAAGAACAGGTTGAAGAAACAATAGAAAAGTGCAATAGACTCTTAGTTCTGTTAAATTGTTTACTCTGTCAGGAGAGCCTTTTATCAACTAGAGGAAAGGAAAGAGAGAGAGAGAGAGAGAGAGAGAGAGAGAGAGAGAGAGAGGAAAAAAAGGGAGAAAGAGAGAGAGAGAGAGAGAGAGAGAGAGAGAGAGAGAGAGACCCCATGAGAATAAGAGAGATGTGGTTGAAAATTTTTTCATTTCCACTGTGCATAGGGGAAATCAAAAATAGGTCTTGGCAATGCAGGCAGTCTTAAACACATGTACTGCTCAGTTTTTAATAAAATTAACTCCTCCACAATTACACAACTCCAGCAATCCCTCGCTGTCTTCCTCTTTTCTCTCTCCATCCATATATATACAGTATGGATATACTGTATACGTATATATACACGTGTATATATACGTGTATATATATATATCCATATATACCCCTAGACCCCCTCCCAACTTCTCTCTCTCTCTCTCTCTCTCTCTCTCTCGGACAGTTCGAGCTTGGTAACAGTAACAGCCCTCCCACGCCCATCTGTCAACAGCACACTCTCAGTATGAAGACAGGGCAGCACGCCTGGAACCCATTCACACTCTCTATCTCTCTCACATGCACACACACGCACGCATATAAACACACTCAATACATGAACAGTGCATTGTACACTAACATGTGCATGTTCAAGCCTCAAATACACTAGTGTGACTGTTTAAGTGCTATGAATTATTAATCAGCAAACACCCAGGGCTAATTTTGCATAATCTATGGGAGGGTGAAAGAATGGGTTCCTTTGAAGTTCTGATTGGGAATGTGTTCGAATAAATACTTGTTTCTGTGAGAAAAGCTCAGAGGCTTTCATTTGGTAAATAATTAAAATCACATCCACACCAAACAAGAAGAGTAGCTGACAGCTAGGTAGATACAATTATGGGATGGAATTTTACAAAGACAAGGACCAACTGGCCTGTTAAACATCACAGTGATGCTCGATAACTGCCATGCTCACAGACACACACACACACAGGCAGTTATAGTGCATGGGTGGACGTGTGAGTGTGAATACACTGTGTGTGAATGGAGTGCTGAAAACTCACTAGGCCTCTTATAAAATCCCGCAGAGATGATGATGGCATTAATGAAGATGGTGAGAGAGCGCCTGGCTCATCCACCTGTTCAGAATGCAACTCCACATGAGAGTTAGTTAAGACGTGGGACAACACCAAGTCCTTACCTTGTTCTTGCTCTCCACAATCTTATCCCTATTTTTTTAACCATCCTCCTTCCTTACCTTCTGCCAGCTGGGGCATCACCCTCTCCACCGCACATAACCCCTCAACATACACACAACTCAAACTATCGACCTATCTGAAACATCTCCTTATTAGATGTATTTCTAATCTTTGCCACTGCAGATATCATCATGTAAATCGTTCCTGCACATGAAAGTAAGAAGGAAATGATTGAATAAAATAAAAATAAAGGAATAGATGACGAGATGAAATGAAATAAGAATGCAATGATTTAAATGTTTACATGAATATATCCATGTGCATGACGGTGCACTTTGTGTGGTTTTCCCGGAGGGTGGGGCAGCTCTAGTGCTTTTCTTAGAGTACATAAGCACTTGAATGTCACACCATTGTTCCTTTCCAATGCAAGTGAAATCCACAAGCCCTGGGCAACATTACAGAACAACGTGTGACAGTAAAATAACCAACACCCTTATTAAGACTGACACACAACCACACCACAACCACACCCAAAGACGCATCAGCTAAACCAATAAAAGGTCAAACAACAAACCAGTTACTCCATATACATCACATAATCCATTAACTCAAATCTAAAAAGCAAACAAATTAAAATATGATCAAATAAACAAGCCAGCTTACAAACATTGCTATATCATATGGCTTGATTTTCATCTTGTTCCCATTTCCATTTATGGCATTTGGCAGATGTCTTTATCCAGAACAATTTACATAAGTGCTTTGATGTGTCTATCAAAAAACATCCTCGTGCTTGTTCACTAGGTCAGGGATTAAGAGTACCATCAGTCTAAATGCACTGTTGAGGAAGTTGGAACTGTATAAAAAACACAAGACAAGGAACAGTTTTATACAATAACAAAGCGCTAATTTAATACTCGCTGAAGAGTGTTTAGTCATCATTTAAGTATAGTACGTGATGTAATAGTTGCCTATTCACTATAAAGTATCTCCAGGTCTTTCATAACACATAAGGAGATGTTCCAGACCTCCTGTATTACAACCTTTCAGCTTTTGCATACTATTGTTGTTTTAAATTTTTGACAGTAAAATAAAATAAAATAAACACAGTAAACCCTGATATAAATAGAATCTCAGCTAAGGAGCAATAAACAGCTGATATGCAAGATCTTTAAAGGAATAAAATATGATGACGAGTGCTGTTATAGGAAAATAATCAACAACAATATGTAATCACCTTCTTTACCACCCCAAAATATTTTTTTTTACCAATAACATCATGTCCTGATGTGATCCTTTTTTATTGATTAAACTTCATTCATTGAGACAAGTTAGTATACTATCGCTTATGCTATAGTAGTTTTAAACAGTTTTCCCCTCACCAGCTCACCAGCCTCTTTCAATTCACTCTATTTAAGTCAAAAAGACAAAAAAATAGAACTTGTGTTAGAGAGCAACTGGAAAGCACAATGTCCTCTGTCCTAATGACCCTCTCAGGGCTGAAATCTTGCTGACAATTAAAACACTGCCATCTAAGCCTCTTTCTATAAAAGACTCCTTACAGAAAGCATCATATCAATGATTACATGTCTTTGTTAAAGAGTATTTTTAAAACTAGGTTTATAACTTAGAATTTGTCTACAAAGTCCTTGTAATTTAGATATTAGTGTAGAAATAAGATTAGAACGAGTAAATTCATATACACGTGGTTTAGATTAGTTTCAGCTGTAAAGATGCACGCTGCAGTTACAGTAAATTTATCCACATTTTCTGACCATTCTGAAATGAGATTTCAACAGCGTCTGGTATGATACACTATAATGTCTGCTTAGCTGTGATGTAATCTGTGAAAATATTCTATAATTTCTATCACTAAAGAAGATGATGGATGATAGCTGAATGCAGAAGTTGTCCAACAGTAGGAAGTGGTCTATGTTGAAAACTTGAGGCTTGCTAGTTATCACAATATCTTTAGTTTCATACAACACAAACTTCATGTTTCTCTGTAAACAACTTAACATCCCCATGGGTGGACCAGGTTTAAAGATAATAATACATGGAAAATAAAAAAGATAACAGTTCCCCGGCACATCACTTCTTATCACTAATTGTACTGTTGTATGCCCTGCTCTCCCTGATCTTCCTTATCCACCAGAGAAAGAGCCTGCCATGGGTGACTGCACTTTCCATAGAGTCTGCATACCAAGAACAAGCAGGCTACATTTCCAACCCTTCAGTACAGAATGATCCATTTCTTGCTTTCTCCCTAAACTGAACGTATTTTAATATATTTACACACTTAAAATGCTAAGGTCAAGGGAGAAGGATGTGTTAACACAACAGATGCTCATCCCTTCAGTGGCAGGTGAGGACTCTTGCTAACAGCTCTGCCTTGGCAAGGGAGTGCCATGAGTTGTCATGGCAACCCTGTGCCAAAGAGGAATAAAAAGGATGGCGTCTCTAATTCAGCCTACCATATCTATGCAAAAAAAATAAATAAAAAAATGGGAAGGCTGCTGGGCAGAAAACACACTAAAGCACCAAGCGCCATTGATCACTGTAATGCAGCCCACACTTCAAAATAAAAAAGCATTAGACAAGTAGCAGGTCTTCATGTGTATCGCCATTAGTTACACAAAGCATTCAGTGTGAAATTCTCTGAAAGAATCTGAACAGAGGCTTTATGAGAGCTAATGAGAATGTGATGATGAAATTTGGAACATTTCTAAAAGGAATTGGGAAAATTTTGGAATACAGGAAGGAAGCTCAGGAGTGAAGGGTGAGAGAAGGTAAGAGGACAGAAAATGGAAGACAATACTAGGAAGGAGACCAAATGAACTAAACAAAGAAATGAAGTGAGTGGGTGGTAATCCTGGAAGATGGGTGATCCCCCTTTAGCCTGAGCCGTTTGCCAGCCAGAGCATCACCCTCTCCAACTTCATACCACACAGACAAACACACACACACACACACACACACAGCTCCTATAAAATTTACTAAGCGTATTTCATCTGTTTAAATTGCAATCTGGTGCACTGAACTCTGTAGTGTGATTCTAAATGAACCCAGGTGTGGTTTCACTATGTGAAGATTCAGTCCTGATTAACATGATGTAACCCAGATATGAAACCCATATTATGGGTTGTAGCTTTTTTTCTGAGCTGCAAAATAAAATGCTGAGTGCAGCATTTTAGAATATGCTGACAAACAAAAATATAATTTTTTTTTTAATGAAATATCTTTTTTTTTTTTATTTCGTTCTGTGCAACATGTGCTTGAAGAATGTGCATGTTAGTCGAACATGCCTGCTTTCATCTGTGCATTGTGCAACCAAATCAGACCAAATTCCAACAACCCAAAGCATCATTAACACGTTACTTAAAACTCAGCAAACAGTTGATATCTAAGAGTATCCTAATCCATTGCAAATTGAGCTAGACAAGCCTCTTACAAACAAGTGCAATTTAAGCTAAGATAGAAATAAAAACAAGAGCAAGGGATGGTATCAAACCTAAGCACCTGTAACCATGGATGTAGACTAGAGGCCTGAGTGCTACACAAAGAGTCTGACTGAATTAGACCTGTGAATTATTAAGTCCTTCCTGCCTCACACGACAAAGACAGGAGAGCAGGTCTCGCTGTTGTCTGAAACACATCCACAAACACATGGACCTCGGCTCTGGTTACGCCCCTGGACGGATTCCGCACACAATGTTTTGTGCACATAACACATTAAAAATCCATCAGTTCATCACTGACCAGAAGTAACACAAAATATGACACTTTAACTTGCATCCAGGGAGACATATAAGTTGTCACAGGCACATTAGTCGAGAGTATGTTGAAATAACTGGTATAGTTTCAGAGAATTTGTCACCCTACTGAGCATTCTTCGGTGTATTTCAGTGTTTGTGACAAAAAAAAGAAGTAGTTATGTAACAAATATGACACAACAACTTCTTGCTCCTTTAAGAAAACCACTTTTGAATTCTCACTACAAAATTCTAATTAGTAATTATTGTCCTGCACATGTTCTGACATCACATCATTTTATCAGATAATTTTTTTTTTACCTGAAAAGCCCAATATTGCATGTGTTGTGTACGCTGACTGAGACTAAGACAAGTATCTATATAAACACTCTTAAACCCTTTTGACTGAAGGAAATAAAGATCTACACATGCATCTGTGAGTGGGTGTATTAATGTATTCTGTCTTTTAGGAGCTGGTTTTGACTGTAGATGTCTAGCCACGTTTTCTATTGACCAACTGGATATGCAGAAAACTCAGTATACTGTATAAGATTTCCTGCTCTACAGAACCGAGCCTCAGCTCTCAACACAAAATACAATGCTTTGCTCTCTCATCACACATGAATTCTTTATCTTAAACACTGGTTTCAGTTCAACCAGGGTTACATCACTGAGAAATACGCTCAGAAATGAGGCTCTAACCTCTAATAACGTACCAAAGCTCATGTGATTCCAAAATAGATGTCTGCTAATACACTTTCAGTCATGTAAAAAGCAGCCTTTGGCATATGTAGGAAGTCTACAGGCAGCAGGAGACATAATGGGCCAGTAGCTCTAAAGACAGGTGTATCTATGGGCATAACTAATAGAAGAGAGGAGACTAAATTGATTTCCTCCTATCACACTGTCACTTGACACATTTGTGTCACTCATCACAGAGTGAGCTGACAACATGGACAAGGGAAGAAGTACCAGTGCAGGAACACAATCAATTCACGCTGACATTTCCCTGGATGCATAACACATCTACATGTGAGTAGCGTTTTTTGCTGAACTGCAATTATAAAACATGATGGCAGCTCATTGTTCCAGGAATGATTATAATGCAAATCAATTTTATTTAGCCTACAAACAGACAATAACCTAAACCACTTTATCACTCACACTGAAAGCTAGGCATCTAAGAATAGCTGACAAGTGAAAGGAAAAACCAAGATAAAATGTCTTAGGAAGGTAACAGGCCATTGCAAGCCACTAGAACAGCTTCATTGTGCCTTTGGTATAGATTCAGCACTTCTCCAAAAGATATGGCCTTAGTTGGTGTGTTGATAACGGCGCTATAATGCGATGTAAGACATCACTCCTAAATCTCCTATAAGTGTTGCTGAAGTAAGAGTTCTCCATCAACTATACTGAGATTGAGTGACTGTGGAAGCCAGAGCATATGATTACATACCAATCAAATTATTCAGCTTGACCTTATGAACTCAAAATATAGGCAGGTTTATATTGAAAGAAACTCCCAGGTTAAGAAACATTGAAAATCATATGCTATGGCCTTCAGAATCAAGGTGAAGGCAGTCCACCAGAAGAATTTGTTTTAATTTGCACTGATATTTCCTTCTAAGGGGACAAGTGGACCATTTAACCAAACGCTGCACATGTCACCATTTTCCTTTCATTTGTCAACCATCTGTATGTGACTCAATAATAGATCGCAATTTACAGTGCACAGTAGTCAGTCTGAGTGGTGTCCAAGATTAGATAGGGAGTTACAAGGAACAAAAGTAGATTTGAGCTATTTATTCCCCAAACTGTCAACACCTTCCTCTAAAAAAAAAAAAAAAACACTTGCTGATTATTCTACACCATGTCTCTAGCTGAAAACCTGTTACTGTGTGAATATATCATAAGTTCAAGGTATATCTTCATATTTCAAAAATTGATATAAAAGGTGCAGAGATGCAGACTGAGTATGCAGACTGAGGAGTAAATAGATTTTAAAAGGCAAATCTGAGTGGCTTTCCTCTCCCTCTTCAATCACACCTACTCTAAAACATGCTCCTGAATACTTCATCATAAAGTAAGCATGAAATTAAAATCTAATCCTGTGATTTAATACTTTCGACTGAGATTCTATATTTTATGATTTGAGTTTGCAAAATATTTTCAAGTGAGAGAAATTGTGAATGTCGCTCTCTGATCCAATGAATATGATCTGTTTGGTGATAAGTCAGAAAGCTGCCCAGAAGAGCATGTGGAAAACACAGGCTTTAAAGACTGCTCTCTCTACCAAAGGACTATGTGAGTACCCAAACACTCAGCTTAGGATTTAAAGCTCAGATTGCAACCAACTGCTGACCTGCAGGGTTAAAGTCTAGTTTGGTTACTTCCCGTCTCTTAAACGTCTGTTAAATCTGGCATTTAATCAAAGTGCTAATTCAGACCAGTTAGCTCAAGAAAATAACCAAACTTGACTCCATCTGTTTAGGAGCAATGTTGTTCAGGCCTGACTCAGAACCATACCCAGTCTTCGAAGTGTCTACTTCCATTCTGCAACAAATCTTCAAACTGGATGGTGCAGTTGGCCACAAAGTCATCATAGCCGATTGGGGAGTCATGGAAAACTGAGAGCTCGATCTTCTTTCCATCATAAACCTCTGTGACAAACTCATCGTTCCATGCCGGGCTGTTGGTCTTCTGCCTGGTGGAGGTCTGGCCAACACGTGAATCATCCACATTGAGGGCAATGTATGTGTCCAGCAAGAAGGTCTGGGTCTTGGGGCCCACTGCGTGGCGCAATGACCATGGTGTGGGCTTCAGGTCCAGAGCTTTGCAGACTTTTATTTTCAGCAAGCCGTTGAAAACAACCATGATGATGTGAGAACAGGCAACTGCTTACCTTTACAGTGTCAAACTTTAATCCAGAGGAAATGTTTTACATCTAGTTACCATCACGTCATTAGTAAGTATCAGTTTTAATGGATGCTGTTTTTTAAAATATCCGTTTTGCCTGATGTCCAGTAACACAGGGTCTCTTGAAATTAATGCGGGCTAAGAGCGCAAAACGACCAAGCAGGGAAAGCAAGGACTTTGATTCTCCTGCTTTTGTTTACGATCGTGAACGCGCGTAAACAAACGAATCCCCTCTCCTCTGTGTGTTTATTCTCTCTGTCTCTGACAAGAATCTCGATGGAGTTTATTCTAAAAGCAACAACAAGCTGGAATCAGGGCTATGCTTAAAGCAGGCATACGATGTCTACATAAATTGGTGGAGCTCATGAGCTCAGAGGAAACGGCCCCGAATGAAACGTGAATGTCTTCAGCAGCAGCAGCAGCAACAGCGGTGCATTCCAGCTAGTCCTCTTCCATCAAGAGAGAAAAAAGATTAAACCATGCTGGCCCTTCAGGGATCTATCTTCCCGAGCAGCTCGCAGGCTCACAGTCTGCTTGTCTCGATCGCGTTTTATGGGCGTGAGGAATCGTCCGCGGCATTTGAGCCGCCTGTCCGTTCAGTGGATACACCAGATCTGTGCTGATTTTTCCTGCAGCATTCCTCTCCTTCACCCCCCGCCCCCCTTCTCTCTCTCTCTCTCTCTCTCTCACTCTCTCTCTCGCTCTCTCGTGCGCCTGACGGCCGGAGCAGGAAGTGCGCAAAACGCGTCGGTTGATCGAGCCGCGCCGGATGGGGGGAGTATGTGTATGTATACAAGCGAAGAGCAATTCACATCTGTGTTTTCCTACTGCTTGAGTCAGCCACACTGTTGCCTACATTTTATTGTTCTTACTGCTGGAAATAATTACACGCATTAGGACTCATTTTACTGTGTCGATTCTTTAGCGCAAACTCGTTCAAGTGAACCGAATACGCGATTTATGAATCGTTTGATTCATTTCGTAGAGTAGGGAGAAGATGGGAATGATGTTGAACGCTAAATAGCAAAAGTGCTTAATGACACCCTAAGAGAGATAACAAGGGCCTCGAGGAGCCATGGGGGCTAAGGGGACCTTAGGAAAGTAAAGCAAATAAATTGAGTATTGTCTTTTCGCTTAAGAGGACCCTAGAAGAAATTCTCTGGTATAATGCATATTGGAGATCCTGTGCAGAGATTTATTAAAGAGTCAAGTTTCATTTCTTTTTAACATTATTAGTAAGGAACACTTCAAGGGAGGTTGATATGGCAATAAGATGTTATTATTTAATGTCTACAAAAATTAAACTACCAAAAATACTACCAGTATTATATCCTCATGATGACCAGTTCTGTATTTTATTGCATCATAGCCTACTGAAAAGCCACCCTTTGGTAACTAGCTGCATCTATTCCACTAAACTTTTTTTGTGAAACATTAACAAACTAAGGTAGCTAGTGAGTTACCTGCAAAGGTCATGTGAACTGTAGACTACAGCTGTACCTCCCAGTCCTGCTGCTGGACTGATAATTCTTCTCCTGCTCTTTCACACACACCATGACCTTATGAAAAAATGGCAATAAACACATGGGAGCAAGTAAATTGCATACGCATGGATACTTCCGCAGCTAAAAATGAGGGGCAGTTGTGTGTGTGTGGGCTTGGTGGGGGGTGGTGGTTGGGAGGTTGTGTTACCTGAGGGTATGCTCCTGAGGGTTTGGTGGACATGTGTGTATCAGAGCACAGGCATTTCAAAGGATCACTTTTACAAGTGCTTTGATGCAGCTACCTTTAGTGTCAGGCCTGTCCTGCAAACTGCTGAAAACCGGTCTACTTCTTTGGTACATTGCTGATCTCTAGTGGTTGAAATGGTATGTGCAAGTCTTAATAAAAGCAGTCTAATGTAAAAATGTGGTGTGTTATATAAAGAAGTGTGAAAAAGCATATAAGAGTTAGAAGAAATCTTATTTCATTTTTATACAACCCACCAAAACATTGCAATAATTGATAGAAACACAAGGACACTGGTTAAATGGGCAACTTTTAAAATGGCACAGAGAAATACCACGTTCCAGATGGTTGACTAGAAGAGTGAAACTGGGCTGATGTGTAAAAACTTAGTGGAAATGCAAATGTGACTACTTTCTTACCATTAACACTGTATTAATAACAGACCTATGAACAGTGAGATAGATGATCAGCTAAATCTCGTCCTTAATAGTGACGTTAGAATTTGAGAACCAGGGGCCCTGTGAAAGAACATGAGATTGGGGCCCCTACCACAACCAATCTACATCAATACATCAGATTTCTGAGGGCCCCCAAAGTGCATGGGCCCTTAGAATCGTCCTAACTTTCCCCCACTTAGCGGCGCCCCTGTTGAGAACAAAAGAAGAATGAAAAATCCACACACTTCTGCACTTGTCCTGAAGGGGGAAGTGTCAGCTAGGTTTGGAAGCAGCACAGTCGCAGCATCAAGAGTGATGAGTAACAAAAAAATGCAAAGGAGTGTTCAAGGAACTAGAGACAGTACACCCAGTAAGTGGGACATTGAGAGTTTACTGTTTAATTGGCCTTTAAAGGGCAAACAGAATGCTTGGTGTGTGTGTGTGTGTGTGTGTGTGTGTGTGTGTGGTGGGGAGGGGGGGGGGTGCGCGCGCGCGTGTGTACATGTTTCAGTTTTACAGTGGTGAAATCAATCCTTGCCATAGAGCAAAGCATGCATGTTCAGACAGACTGATGCGTTCTCCACAGATCTAATGTGAAACTGATCTACTCTTTTCTGTGTGTTTTAATGATGGGAGCTCATCATCATCATCATCATTATCATCCTCTTCATCAGATCACCTTCTTGCTTTTGTCTTTAAGCTGCTAAATACATGTAATGCTTATTCAACATTGTTTATTCATTTTTTTTTTTTTTACAATGAAACATTGTAAACTATATATAAAGACTAAAACATTTTGTATTTGTGTTACAACCTGGAACTGAAATTGATTTAATCTAGGATTATTTATGAAATGGAATTGGAAGCAAGAATTTCATGTCATTAGTATGTTTTGTCAATAGATGAGTTTATGGCCCTGAGTTTATTGCTTTGTTTTGCCCCATAGCAGAAGAAGGAGTAGTGCTTTTCTTTAAATTTTTGAATTATGGTACACAAAACAATTTTAATTTAGAAAATTTTAGATTTTAAATTAATTTGATGCGCAAGATTAGTAAACTTTATCATCCCAGTTCCAGTCCATGTTTGACACCCCTGATCTAAGTTCAGCTTAACACACTAATATATTTATTTGTTTTTTATTAATTTACTTTGTTGGTAATTTAAATGTACAATTATTTTAAAAAGTTTATTTGTTTGTTACTATTACATTACAAATTTGCTTTTGTTTATTATTATTAGTGAGATATGATTGAATCATTCTGCAGCTGGAGCAAAGCTGTCCTGAAATACAAGCTCTCAAGAGGACAATGAAGGAGAGGAACATGATTTCTCTAATCATACTTCCATCACAATCAGCAGCATGTTCCCCACAAAGATGGCCTGTATGGCTGTGGGTGGGGGTGTGTAAGATAAACTCTCACTGGTGCACTTTTTTCCTTAAATGGGTTTCCATTGAACCACTTATATACACTATGCTGCAACTGGCTAAACATGAAGCCAATATTTATTTTGCATTGAGCTCAGTGTGCAGTAACACTTGTAGTCAACTGTATTTGGTTTTCAGCCAAACATTTGCTCCAAGCCTAGAATAAACTAACTGAAATACCTATTAATGCAAAAGACATACACGTTAAATAGTATCGTTCATCAACCGTTTAATTATGTAGAGTCTTATGATTTTCTTTATCAGAAATCATACATTTAATTACAAAGTCTCCTGTAATGGATTTAAAAGAAGTCTGAGTTTTCAGCTATGGCTCGCATTAGTTCCTCTCTGCTTGAGAAGCACAATGGTTTATTGATTTGATCTCCACAAGTGGACACCACTGATAGAAAGAAGCAGACTAATCCTAAGGTCCAGCTGGCCAAAATGTGTGGGGTCTTTTTATCAACAGGGTATGTCACATTCTGTGACCTTTCCCAGGTGAGCCAGCTTGCCCTCTGACCAGCAAGTTATTGGATGATGTCTATGCAATTTTCTAAGAAACAGAACATTTGTGATAAGGCAGGAATTCTATATCTGTTGTGATTGGAGAAAGATGATGAGCTTTGTGACAGATGGATATTAAGGGTTTAAAGCCTGTGGGAGTCAGTGAGTATTTATATATAAACATATATATAATTCACTATAAACAAAGTGAGGCATTGATGAACGATGGCTGCCATTGGGATAGATGGTTTAACAAAGTCTGTGATTCATTTTCCAGAAGGCGAAGACAAAAATTTGCACCGTCATATTTTCATGCTATTGTCCCACAGAAAAAAAGGTACTTGCAAGGAAGAGACATGATAAATGACCAAGTTTTGGCTTTTTCAGTGTCTGAAAATCGTAGACTTAAGCATAATGATGAAGGTGTAATGATACTGTAGTGGCATAATATCTTTAGAATGAAAAGTAATGAGGATTAAGGTTAGGGTTAGAAATCAGGACAGGGTTCTTACATGTTTCCATCCTCACCTCCCTGACTCCTTTGGATAAATGTCTCATGAGATGTCTCAGGTTCATAATTATACAAGTAGCATGTTATTACCAAATCAGTGTCTAGGTCTAGAGTGGATTTTTAAATGATGTTTTTTTTTTTTTAAATGTTGGTGAAGAAAATAAAGCATTAATAATATTTCTTGTTTTTCAACTAGGTCTAGGTTGGTCATAAAGGGAGCGGTTGGGATGTAAGTTGATGTGCATGTCCTTAGGGGAAGTGTCATTTTCTAGATGTGAACAATGGAGGTATAGCATTGCATTGTAACATTAGTGAGAGGATGTGCCTGCGGCCTAAACTGTAAACATATACACCCCAAACTCTCCCAAAGAATAAATCTTAGCCGGCTGATTTCAGGCCAACTGGCTGAGCTTAAAAAGCCCTAAGTGTGTATTAATATGAATACTGATAAGCAAGGGAGAGAACAGCATGAAGCCAAAACAGCTCTATATAATCTTCCCGTTTTTTGTGACTGT
>JAOTRN010000053.1:7938465-7952191 GCA_028566695.1 Bagroides melapterus
ATCTGAATCATATTACTAAATAAAACATTTATTATTATTATTATTATTATTATTATTATTATTATTATTATTATTATCATTATTATTATCATTCCATCATGCAAAATCTTCTTTGACTGACGGCAGACGTTTAAAAAATAGGTTTAGCTATTATACAATAAGAGTCAATCCTTTATTAGATGAGAGGGGAGTTTCGGAAGTGAACCGAGTGAACGGACCTCCGCACACACGAATGAGTTGCAGCTGTCGGAGAGGATCTTCGTTTGGGGAGCAGTTTGCTTTAGTAACTCAATGAAAGGGACACGAAAACGCGACAGACAGACATAGATAGACACACACACACACACACGCACACGCACACGCACACGCACACACACACGCACGCTCGCTCGCTCGCTCGCCTTCAGCAATGTGCAACAGGTCGCTCTCGCATCCGATTTGTCAGGCTGAGGTTTAGGCTCTGTGCCTTTTTCGCAGGTAAGTAACCATTCCAAAATCATCCGGACACAGAACAGCATTTCACTGTACAATGAACAATTACTGTAATTAAAACATTTCAATTAAAGATATGTTATGCATTTGTTGTGCTGATATTATAGTGTAATTTTGTTATTTTAGAAAACCATGGTAATGTTTCAATTACCTCTTCTTTATTATGTAGCCAATGTTACAAAAAACATAATAACAATAATAATAATGACAACAATAATAATGATTGTTATTATTATTATTATTATTATTATTATTATTATTATTATTATTATTATTATCATCATCATTTTTATTATTATTATTAGTGATGGTATTCATTATTATTTATATTATGGCATTTTCATTTTTCTAATTTGCTTTGCTACAACTAACACAAATTAAAATCACAAGTGAAATGCTCTCTAACAGACATGCTTGGATATATTTTAATATTTTATTATGTAGTCTAAATAAAGAACAAAGCCTAAAGCAGCTGTTCATTTTAGAATCTTGATGTATATTGAATTATAATGCTGTATGCTGCATAAGTAATCAATATTGGAGCAGATGTGGAGATGCCTGATATCACTGGACGTGTCAGAATAATATTTACGTGTGAACAGTTAGGCTGGATATAAAGACAGCACATGGCCACTGAATGAAAAATTAATATGTAGTTCAATTGTCTAAAGTCACCAACCTACATACTTAAAATCATTTCTAAAATATTGATAATATGTATAATCAAAGATGATGATCTATTTCTCTCACAGGATGAAATTTATTTTGATTTGAGTTTTATGCAAACAACAGAGTGAGATAATTTGATTAAAAAAAAACATTTTCATATCTCATCTTTGTCTGTTGTAAATTCTAATTATATTAAAATAAAAGCAAAAGGACCATTTTCAATGTATGGTTAACAACAACAACAACAAAAAAAAAAATAGAAAATAGTCCTCATGATATCAAATTCATTTTCCTGAGTTTTACGGATTATGAATACAGCCATCTGCTTCAAGGCCAATGTGATGTTCGATAGAATCATATCAATGTAACCCTATTTTAAGTAGTTTTCTCAAGCAGTCAAGTCTGTCAGCACTCATGCAGGAGTTGGAAAAAATTCTATTAAAGTAAATATCCTTTGTCAAGTCCACTCTGTCCAAGTGAGGAGCAATGACTGTGGAAATCACACACTGTGGCATAAACCTGTCCAGCAAGGTTAGTACAAAATTAAAGTCTTGTAAATGCTCTTTCTGCCTGAGGTGTGTTTTTCCGCAACACTGGTTTCTAAAGCAGACATTATCGGAGATAGTATCTCACTTATATCGTGTAAAGCTGTCTGTGCGTCTCTGTGGAAGTTTCAGGTGTCTGTATTGCACATTCATGCGTTGTAACCATTCTCTTGTTTCTCAGTTAGTGCTCAGAAATCGGTACTTCCTGCTCTTTTCATCACTTCTTACTCTTTTCTTTTTCTTCATAACTCAGCGTGATACCGTCTGTATTTCACAATGCCATCCACAAGCAATTCATTAATAGCACTGTTAACAAAATTATACAATCTTTTCAGATTCTTAATCTTAATCAGTATATAAGTGGATTAAAAAGGTGACCCTTTCTTATGCCATCACAGCTGATTGGAATTACACACCAACACTGAGATGACGCCGACATCACCTCTGACCTAATGTGATTTCCTGACTATATAAAGTACAGTTATATACTGTATGTTCATCAGGCTTTGGAATTTAGAAAGTCAAACTAAAACTTTTTTTCAGCTATTGTGCCAATGTTTCCTCAAGGTCATCTAAAGCGATATCCAAGGTCTAATTCCGAACACAAATCTTCACTATAATTTGCTCTGCCTGTGAAATTGTCAATCATTCCTTGGATTTCTGGGAGTGATGAACTGTGATTGTCAACCTTTCTTCCTTTTATAATGCAGATGGGACCAAGCGTTTCTGCAAGAGAAAAGACAGAAAAACACTAGCCTCAGCCACAGAAAGAGGAGAGGAGTGAATTGGCACAGACTTTCAATACCAAACCACAGAACAATTGTGCTACGCGTATGGAATGCTAGCACAAGGGCTAATTGAGGATTTTGAAAGACCTCGGACCATAATCATGCAGCAAAAAGCAGGAGATCGAGGTGACAAATTAAAAACAGCTTTACTGGGTGAGAGATGCTGCAAATCATTAATCATAATAAGAACACATACACAGAAACCATAGTAGTTTACTATGTAAAGAAACCTGGCTACTGAAATGACTGGAAGAAATCCAATACACACTAAGACAGCTATGATTAAACCATTAATGACAATTAAATGTAGTGTACTAAATCCACAAATAAGATGACAATAATGAGATTTCCTGATTGACAGAGAAAAATGACCCAAGATCTTTTTCCGCATGATTTTATGATCACATTTCTACATTTTATGATACATTGGCATGCACCTCATTGATTTGGTTCTTTTATCCAGGAGTGCAGATAGAGGTGATGCATGATGAATGCCATTAGACATTAGGTCAAACACAATGTTTTGCCATTCAACATGCTTTCACCACGAGGTGTAAGTGTTTCATTCAGGAGAAGCTTCACCATCCAGGAGGGTGCTAGAATGCAGGCTATGAAAACGAGCATGTTTGGCTGAAGGTCACATTCTCCTTTTCACTCACTATTCTATTCTTCTGTTTTTCCACTGCTGATGGTAACTGGAAAGACCTCAGGTCACAAAAAACAATGTAGGCATGATATGACTTAACGATTCAATTAAGAAAAGCAGCAATCACTCAGTAAAAAAGGGTTGAGCTCAAAAATTTCTAACGTGTTCAGTTTTTATGCAACAGGCAAAATCTGCAGTGATAGTTGCCTGCAATTTTTTTAAGTGTGCTGCCCCATCTAATGCTACAGTTGGTGTTTTTTTGCACCCTTTCCAATTGATATAACCGTCACATCCTATTTAGTGTTTAACGTAAGTAGCTCTATTATGCTCAGAAACGTAATCATTTGTGGTTATTGTATTGCACCATTCTTAATGCTTTGTTCTTTCATCATTCAGATATCAAGCTCACCCCAAAGTTCAGTGCAGAAGATGAAATCTTACCAGATGATTTTTGTGGACTCTATAAGACCCTATAAAAATACCCATCTGGGTATCTGATTCCCCCTCGGTATCATATCCTTATTACTGTGAGTTAATATTTTTTTGTTTTGTTTGTTTTTTTTTAGGGTGAGGGAGGAGGGTTAGAAATTTAGTATTGTTTGGAAGCACATTACAGACTGGAGAGCAGAGTGCTGGGAATCCACAGAATAGACCAACATGGAAATGCACTCATCAAACAAGCTGATTTTGGAAAGCTGAAGACAGCCTTACCCTGATACCACACTCCTGGTCTCATTAAATAGTGATAGATTATGACAGTACGCTTGTTGTCTAGCAGCCTGTCTCTCTTTTTCTGAAACTGAGTGGACAGACAGAATAAATCAGACCTCCTATGATTTGAAGGAAACACAACCAAAGGACAAAATCTAAAGGTCTGTTGATCTCACAAATTATCATAGCAAAATAATCGACTTCATCCATGATCCATAAAAGTCATTAGCCCTGAACTAGACGACATTCTCCTTAAATGAGATTATAATAATGATGTGCAGTTGAGTGCAAATGTTTGCATAACCTTTACATACAAAATGAGGAAGGCAAAAAAAAAAAAATAAATAAATGAAAAACTTAGACCAGGTAGGTTTCTACAAATCTGCATTTATTATCACAAAATCAATTAGTGTAAATTCCAATATTAATACCACAACAACCAATTCACATCAGACTGGCTGATTGCGATATCCTGTAAATATTTATTTAATATAATGTATACACACTGTTTTCACTTATCTTTGCCTCACAACACAACAATTTAGTCTTTTGTTTTGGATTGTTACAGAATATCGCCACATAATCTTATTTCTTATAGAAGGTCAATTTAGAATCCAGTTACAATTTCATTTCCCCCAAAACCCACAGGGCATACAAACTTCTGCACTCAAGTGATTATTGGTAAGCTAATCTTTCTCAGTCTGTAAACCTGGCAGAGACCCACAAATAAAGCTGTGGTGGATTTCCATAGATATTGTAGCTATATGGAATATTGTATGCTAAAAAAAAAACAAAATATAGAATGCAACCCGTTGATTTATTCAGAGGCCTATCGAGCAACATCTCACTGCATTTTCACCCTTAATTGGTGTTTGATACCTGTCAGAGTTGTCAGTTCTATTGTCCTTGATGCTGCAGATTCAACTCACATCAAGTCACAGCTACAGAAGGTCAAATCAACACAAAGACAAACAAACACCAACATTCTTGGGATGCAAACAATGCCTTAGACACAGCTAGTGTTGTAACAGCATTAATAGACTATTATAATATTATAATGGGGGGCCTAACTGCTCTGCAGGCAGGACACTTCATAAAAGCGTCTGATTGAAGCTGGTTTGGAATGTGACTCGTGGCAGTTTGATACATATTCAGAGCCACAGAGATCCTGTCATCTTCCTCGGCAGGGGGATTAACCATGCAGAACACAACACCGCATGTCTCTTTCCATAAGATGTACTGCTCTGCTCCTATTGTGCAAGGAGTCAAGGGGAGGCATGATGGGTACAACTAGGAGTTGAGAGGTTAGGGTTAATAAGGGGTACAAAGAGTAAAAAAAAAACAAGCAGCTTGTCCTCTTGAGAGCCTAATAATGAAATAAGTACAAATTATCACTTACTGCATCGGAGCATATAGTTCTTATTTCTATGACAGATCTGTAGGCCATTTTTGGTCATTTAGGACTTGAGATTCCAGAGCAGATTTAAGAAAAAAAAATAAAAAGACCAACAGTAGAATCATTCTTTGATTTATCCATCCATGTCTTTGCAACATTCTCCTTATAAGCTGTCAGATGTAAAGCTCTAAGAGGGCACTGGAAAAGGCACCAACAGCACTGCCTCCAGCAACAGCAGAAGACCAGGGAAGGAGAGAGGCCAATCCATGAAAAATTCATCAGGCCACTGGGTGATGGCAGATGCAGCAGGGTTGGTTGAGCAAGTGGCTTTAATTTACCTGGATGGCAGAGTGGGCGCATCCCGTGCTCTAGCACCACAGTAATTAAAGGGACAAGGCCTGCGGAAATTGGTTGGACCCCACTGCAGCGCGCCATCACCCCCGCCTGTCCGCTCTCATCTCTGGTCTATTCCAAAATCAATTATCTCCAGAAAACAGCTGTAAGGCCCTCACTCCAGCCTCTCGCTCCTGAAGTGAGGAACACATTTGAAAATCATTACCACACGAAGCGAAAAGCCCTTTGCATCTTTAACAGTGTGATTTTGAATAAACCATGTTTTTTTAAGCCTGATGACAATTTTACCCCCTTTCAGCCTCCTGGTATGAAAGCCAAGCAGAGTGGCTTGATTGAGTTATTTATGAGGCAACAAGAAAACAAGGCAGGAGGTGAAGGAAGGAGGGTGATTGTAAATTGTCAGCCCTGATGTTTACAATGGTTTACGTGGTGATTCATGTCACTTTGTCGTTTATTTCCTTCAGTTCTGTAACAGCGGCAACAAAAAAGTTTTAGAACGACCGTCTTATGACTACTAACCTCACATGCAGCACACACTGACTTTCAGATATTAGGCGATGGTTTTCTTTTCTTTCTTTCTTTTTTTTTTTGAGTGCATGAATTTCTGCCACACTAAGCTTCACCCTGCCATGTCTTTAGTTTTTTTGCACAAATAGAGATGACACAAAAAAGGACCTTGTCAAAGATCTGAAATGCACAATAAAATAATATCTGCCTTCATTAAGTTTTTTCCCATATCTTTTAATTGCTGCTTCCATCCTTCAATTTTATTTGCTATCCCCATTCGGGCTCATTAAACTGAATGAAAAGTTCACAGGCTCAGTGAGAAATGTTAGCCATGGGACAGAGTAAGGGGTGTGTAGTGTCAGAGATTGACTCATCGTGTCTGAGTATTCCAGGACAAAGAGATGATAACAGGCGACTCACCAGGGAGCTGTCTTGTCTTACTATTCACAGTCCATTGCATCCTCTGTCCTGGTCAGAAAGGGAGAGAAAACGAGAAACACTGAATCACAGGAGAGATCACAAATGGTCATGGAGGAAATATGTCCAAGATATGGAGAATGACAAGATGAAATAACAGATAAATGTTATCAAAGTAGAACACTAATATGGTATCTATTTCACTTTCATCAGCCGTGGTATGGACAGTGTGTAGTTTGCTGCAGTTACTGATTGGGTGAAATGTGCCTCATATTACCAAATTTTGTAGATGTGATGTGAAATATGTTCATGCAACATACCAGAACTAATGAGGATACTTCAGCCATCCCAGACATAGATGTGAAATACATGAGTAAGAAGTGAAAGCTGGCTTGCAATCAGATGAGTCACTCTGTGGTAATTCCTCTTTAAACAATGCACAACATAATAAAAACAACTACATATACAGTAAAAAAAAAAAAAAAAATCAGGAAAGCTTTTTTTTTCTACTGGACTGAGCAGTAATTCATGGCTGTGTGAAGCCGTTCTTATTCAGCCAGTGTAAACATATCAGCACTTAATGCCTCACAGCTGAAGCAAATACGCCTCTGAATCAATTAGTCCTGAATGAGACTGCTTTAGTAATGCTAATGGTGTGCTCACTGACCACTGTGTTATCTGTGCTGCTGGAAAAGTAAGCAGAAACTACAGCCAGCAGGTGCCCAAGGGCTGGAGGTAGTATGTGAACACACACTTTGATTATCCAGACAAGTCAAATAGGATGTTATTACAAGTTTACTAGAGTCAAAAAAAACCTCAGGCCATCCCCTGACTTGCTCAGCAGCTGAAATGTGATGGATGGGAAGCAGGCCTTTGCTGTGTCTGCATATGTTTGTTTGCCCTCTTGTCTCGGCTGAGTGTTCTTAAGGAAATCCCTTCCAAATGGAGTCACTAACTTCCCAGACGTTGTCCCCTCATACCCCCCCAATTCAGTGGTTTTGGGTGGCAGGTCTTATTCTAGCACAAGGGGTGAAATGAACAGAAAAGACAGAAAGCTCTTCAGTTTTCACCTGCCCAGGAAAGGAAATCCACATTGCTTTGTCACTCTCACAGAATGAAATGTGAAAAGTGAAGAGCCATCTAAATCCTAATACTTTAGTCACAGAAGCAAACAAATGGTCACTTCTTTACACAAAGGCTTTTATACAAATATACCTAGTATCCTTTATATTGTTATCCTTACCATTTAAGTAAAACATGCAATTGTTGGCTTATTTTTGTTGTGTAAGGATATAATACATCCCAAGGCCACATAGTTGCTCTACACACATATTTATCACTACAGGCTGGTCAACAAGCATATTTGTCCCTGTATAAAGGGACATGAATGAGATTAGATATTTTTCAGTAATGATATAATGGGCTGTGTCATAGGGGAGTGACACTGAATATATTGCTTTTCAGTCGACATTGGATACAGAGAAGCAAAGAGTAATATTAATCTGGCTGCATTAACAGTGTCTGAGACACTCGGTGCCTGCACACCAGGGAGCAACTGATGTTCAGGTGCAGTAGCAGAAAATAACAACTGATCGCTGTAACCATTGTTTTTCCAGTTATACCAACGCAACCTGAGCCTTAACTACAGAAATTGTTTAGCATTTGATACTGCATCTATGGCATTTTCATCTACTGTGGAAAAACTAGGTGAAGTTAACGAGGAAAACAGTACTGAACACACCAAAATACTGTCAATTACAACACAGAAGATTGCAAAATTAGAGACAATAGACACTGAAAGTATTGCCAAATGGAGACAGTCAAAATACATTTTTTTTCTTTGCTTTGGAATACACTTAAACATTTCTGCATTTGCTAGGATCAGCCAGATTGTACATCTAGCCACAGATGCTCGTTCCAGTGAGAGCTAAAGAACAATATGTCAGTAATAGCGTTAACAATTAACTACACATGTCAGCTCTGTGTTTCTTTTCTTTATTTGCGTCTTGCTAATGATGGGAAAGTGTGCCTGAACGCCAGTCTTTATCTCCTGCCCACAGCAGATTGAGTCAGCCCACCCAGCCTACTCACTGCCTCCGTCCTATTGACGCCCCTAAAACCTCCAACAATAGTATTTGCATGCTGGTTTATTCTGTAATAACACAGATATGCCCGGCTGGATTAAAGCAGGCCAAACAAACGTGCTTAGCTCTGGCTAATTGTGCTCGGAGACTGTGCGTGTGCCAAAAAAGAAATCAAATGAGAGGTTCAATTTGATATAACCCACAGCTTTTCCTTCAGGCATCTTGCTAAGTACTTTCAAGTCTTTGTGAGGAAATAATTGATTTGTGTATGTGTCTTGGGCGTGTGGAAAAACGTATTATGATATTTGTGGAATAATGGGTAGTGGTTAGGAGGGGTGCTGGTTAATGGATTAAATGGCTATTGGAGAGAGAAGTCTCAACAGAAATAAACTGCCAGTGATTGACAGTTCATAAATTGCATATGTCTATCTGCTTATTCTGCTGATGTGGAATAAAGTTTCACTGCAGGCAGAAATACACAGTATTGTCAGATATCCATACTGTTCTAATACACATAGATTTCCTGTGGAGTATCAGAGAAAGGCAGAGCAGCTCATTTCACCAGTCTTACTTCTAGTAATGATGTCTAGTTTAATCTGAGCCGAGAGGCAGCGGCGAGGATACTGGCCAGTGGAAAGGTTAATCACCGCTGGTTAGCTGGGGATGAGGAGCTAATTCCTCCGAAAGGCAATTGGCACATGCTCTATCTGAGTGCAGATAAGCAGTGTTAATATACATAGCAGAATGGAGACTCAAGGGCCGACATGGTGTTATCAGCCAGCCCTGAGACAAGGCAACCTGAAAACAGCCAATAGCCCTTACACAATAAACCCTTAGCCATTCTCTCAAGCAGAACTATCACTTAAATCCTGAACCCTAAAACCTGGCCTCATCAGTCTACACCCCTTATGCTACTCCTCACCCTCAGCGTCCCCAACACCACCAGAAACACACACACACACCTCCCAAAACCAGGCTATTAGGTGGCATGGATAATTGGAAGATCAGTTGAAGGCATTAAAAGATAAGATACCCTAGAAGCCTGCCGGATTCACACAGCAATGGGAAACTATCAGGCCCTGACACACACACTTACAAAGAAACCTCGAGCAGAAATGCAGCCAGACAAATTGCCTAATAATGTTGTCTGTCTAGTTGACATTACCATGGGCATAAGCGTTACCATGTAAGCAAATTGACACTCAGTTGGTTGTAGGGTATAACCCTTTCTCTTTCTTGTTTCACACTGGAAGCTCATCAGCCATTGTATCTTGATGTGGTGTAAAATCCCATTTTCTGGTACATGGATATTCCCAACCCCCCTCATACAATAAGCGTAGACTTACATGCAGAACAAATTTCACACTTTTGAAGTGAATACAGCCTTACTCATCTCCAGTCCAATGGTCTATCCTGAGAACTGATTTCTACTAAATAAAAGACAAAATATTTGTCTGTTAACACTGTAATAGAAAAAGCTACTTTAAATTGAACACGAAAGGCTGAATTCCTAGCATATGCAATGGTTTCTTTCTAGCTTTTTATTTTTTTTAAATAAAGTTTTTCAGCGCAAAGCAATTTTGAGAAGGTCAAACAGACACCTGAAAGGGCTTTAATTTCAGACAGACTTTACTGGCATAATAAATACTAAATTACAATGTATAGAATTTTGTTTGACTATAATAGTAATGGAACATTAGGATTCTAAATGCAGGAATGCCAGTGGTGTTTTGGTCCAAGGTTAGATTACTTTATCTGTTCCTGATTGAATAATCAGAGCAAAAGATAGCAGTTAGGAAGGCTTTCACAAGATGCCCTTGACTCAGACGGGGGAAGGGGGGGTATGTCTCTGATTCATGTGCATCCAAATGATCATTTGAAAAGGTGAATGAGGGTGCTGACAAAATGGTGAGGTTATCAAAACATGTACAGGACCCTTAAATACGGAATCACGAATAAACAAAGATTTCATGCTAGATGGAATGTAGACTTGTGTTAAAACAGAATAACCTGCATGAAGAAATTCCTCTGTTAGGGCCGTGCGTAACCACACAGCACCATGCTTTCATAGCCGCTCTATTTCTCTCCTTAATTGGTGAAGTAACTGGGGTATGTTGTCAGAAGAACAGCGTTGGGCTGCCATGGGGGAGGACACTGTGGGACATTTTCCAGAATTGGCCAGGTCAATGAAGTTGTACTTGTACCCTCAGAGAGCTGCTAATTTGCTGGAGGAAGTGCCGACAAGACCTTTCTGAGCCACGTTTTCCTTTCACAACTCCCTGCCATTCTTTCTCAGGCAGACCTCCTGTTACAGATCTGGAGTGCTGGGAATCCATCCAGAACCTAGAGAGAGGAGGCTGTCTGTAATGAACCACTTCAAATTTGCGCTTGCAAGCATGCCGGGGGAGGATGTGAAACGTGTATTGGATGGTGGTTGGGGGGTGGGGGGTGGTCCTGATTCTGGGGCCCTGAGAAAGGCAAGCCTGACAAAGCCTGATGGTGGAGAGCAGAATTTAGGCATTCTCCAGCAGCGTGTGGGCCCCTCACTGCAATGGCCCACTTAACACAAGAGCACCTCTCTCACCTGCCAGGCAAACATGGCGGCCCCAAAACACTCTCTGTTTACCATCAGTGCTGCTCTGCAACCATCTGCCCCAATTTAGCCCCAATTGAGTCCCAATTCATCCATGCTGAGGTGCTGCTAAATATTTGCCCCATTCAGACAAAAGGTGATAGCACCAAGAGCACAATCTAAAACAGAATGAACAGAAACACAAAAGAGCACAAAGTGCAAGGCTGAGTAAACAAAATCAAAAGGAAATAAAAATTATCAGCGTGGATTCCATTTACATAGAACCAAATCTACCAAAAGTAAACATAAAGGAAAAACAGTTTGGTAAAGAAAAAGAATAAAATGTAATAAAAATAATACACACACAGTGTATATGTTAGAACAATGGGAAAAATGATTTATTTATTGATATGATTATTTAATGACAATTAAATAAAAATGAGGATAAATCTATGACACAGCACCTTTTTTTTCTTCATTCCACAGCTACAGAGTAATTGGATGGTTGGAGCAGAAATGGCAACGTTTCATCCATGTGTGGTCAGAGGAAGTATCTAATCAAACCAGGGAGGTCAACATACCTCATATCCTCAAACAAAGAGACAGAGGTCTGATACAAACAGAATACAAACAACGTCAAAAAGGAGCCATCCCATTCAGAAATGTCCTACCCAACTGTTTTGCCTCTTAGGACAATGACTTCCTGCTTTTAAATTAACCACCATCCTGACCCAAGAGGCCCCTGTCTTTATAGAGTGGCCCACTAAGCCCTCCCCAAAGTTACCCCAATTTCCGTTGTGCTTTTGTGTCAAGCATGGCCGTAGTGAAAGGCTCAGTCAGGGTATTGTTGTGGAGAGGAGCCAGGGGAAAGCAGGACATTGTACAACATGATCTCCTTTAAGATGCTACTGATTGTTGGAACCAGCATGGGTCAGAGTCTGGAGTCCAGTACATGATCTGAGATGTTGCAAATTAAGGAGCTCTTTTTTTTTTTATCCAAACCTTTCATAAATCCATGGTTCACGGCCAGACCTTAAGTCTTATATTCCTCGCGTCTGTTTAAGGAATTTAAAAGCAAGCGCCTTTGTGTAAATCATAACACAATCAGTGACAATTCGATTGTGTTGGGTGTCACAGCTACAATAATAAAGCTGGACTGATTGACTGATGGGGAATTTTACAGTTCATTATCCAATCAGACAGAGGCATCGTAACGGGTGCTTGTCACTGAGGGAACTCTCCCGGCGGGGGCAGATGTCACTCCGATGCTGTTAAGATGACAAGCGCTGGAGGACAGCACTAAAAGAGTGACATTTTCCCTTCCTCCCTCCGATGAATGGAGAGATGAAAGAAAGGAAGCGCGAGCGTAACGAGAGAATGTGGAAGCCGAAGGACTGGGAGGACACAATGTGACAGGCTCCATTTTGACATCTGAATTAAAGCCAAGACGGGGGGAAAATTAGCCAGAAAGAATAACAACGTCTGACAGCATTATCATTCTGTTTATCCTCACCCAGTTACTGCATGCTGGGAAGAGCTACAACACACACAGCAGCGTTATGGTACTCAGATATGCCTTATGCCAGTACCGAAATGACCTCAACTAAGAAAGAATGGAACATCTTGATGTTGTTGGTGACATTTAGAGTGCACACAGCCAAAGAGATAGAAAAGCCAAAGAGAAAGTTATAAAGTATAGCAAAACAGGGGCTCTAGAAAAGTGGAAGATGAACACTTTAAAAATATGCTCCTAGAAAAGAAAGATACTTGCATAACTATTCACAAAAAAGAGAGGGAATAAAAAAAGGACACCGTCCCATCATTAAAAGGATAATAATAATAATAAAAAAGAACAGTTTTAAAGTTATATGACCATGTTAGTATGCAACTTAAGATGTCTTTTATAATGTATATGGAGTTCCTTTAAAAGGAAGAAGTGAGGTAAGAGTTTATCTGGACAGTCCACCTTAGACAGTACAAATCATCCGTAGACTGTCGTGAGGCAGCACATTAACCAAGTGAGCTGAAATACAGACTAAAGATGAACTGATAGATTATGTGCTAAACATCACCAAAAACCTTATAAAGACAGAGTCTGCAAAATGGTTACAGATACTTAAATTGTTTAATAGTGACTTTAGTCTTGACCTTACAATCAAATCAAAGAAATCCTTTTAGGAATTACTATAGAAATTAAGACACTATACATCAGAAAAAAAAGAAAAATTAAATAACTAATAACTAATTTAGGGAGGACAGGGAGTGAAATCTGTAACAACCTTTTACAATAGTAAAGATAGAATACAAGCTATATATAATTGGCTGCTTCTAATTAATAATTGTTAAAAAAAAATAATAACAATGTAAGACTGGTGAGACCACTGTTTAAACTATTTTCTCTTAAATCCTCTTTTACAATTTAATCACTGCATAAAAAAAATAAACCAAGGAATGAGAAACACATACACACTGTGTGTGTGTGTGTGTGTGTGTGTGTGTGTGTGTGTGTGTGTGAGTGAGAGAGAGAGAGAGAGAGAGAGAGAGA